>JARDWC010000449.1:0-105000 GCA_029032895.1 Troides oblongomaculatus
GACAGACGCGATGCGTTAGTTGAAACAATATACACTGCACCACATTGTGCACATCGCGATGACACAAGATATTAAATTACATCACCACAGTGACTTCAATAGCTACAGCGCCCTTCAAACCGGATCACAGACGCGATGCGTTAGTTGAAACAATATACACTGCACCACATTGTGCACATCGCGATGACACAAGATATTAAATTACATCACCACAGTGACTTCAATAGCTACAGCGCCCTTCAAACCGGATCACAGACGCGATGCGTTAGTTGAAACAATATACACTGCACCACATTGTGCACATCGCGATGACACAAGATATTAAATTACATCACCACAGTGACTTCAATAGCTACAGCGCCCTTCAAACCGGATCACAGACGCGATGCGTTAGTTGAAACAATATACACTGCACCACATTGTGCACATCGCGATGACACAAGATATTAAATTACATCACCACAGTGACTTCAATAGCTACAGCGCCCTTCAAACCGGATCACAGACGCGATGCGTTAGTTGAAACAATATACACTGCACCACATTGTGCACATCGCGATGACACAAGATATTAAATTACATCACCACAGTGACTTCAATAGCTACAGCGCCCTTCAAACCGGATCACAGACGCGATGCGTTAGTTGAAACAATATACACTGCACCACATTGTGCACATCGCGATGACACAAGATATTAAATTACATCACCACAGTGACTTCAATAGCTACAGCGCCCTTCAAACCGGATCACAGACGCGATGCGTTAGTTGAAACAATATACACTGCACCACATTGTGCACATCGCGATGACACAAGATATTAAATTACATCACCACAGTGACTTCAATAGCTACAGCGCCCTTCAAACCGGATCACAGACGCGATGCGTTAGTTGAAACAATATACACTGCACCACATTGTGCACATCGCGATGACACAAGATATTAAATTACATCACCACAGTGACTTCAATAGCTACAGCGCCCTTCAAACCGGATCACAGACGCGATGCGTTAGTTGAAACAATATACACTGCACCACATTGTGCACATCGCGATGACACAAGATATTAAATTACATCACCACAGTGACTTCAATAGCTACAGCGCCCTTCAAACCGGATCACAGACGCGATGCGTTAGTTGAAACAATATACACTGCACCACATTGTGCACATCGCGATGACACAAGATATTAAATTACATCACCACAGTGACTTCAATAGCTACAGCGCCCTTCAAACCGGATCACAGACTCGATGCGTTAGTTGAAACAATATACACTGCACCACATTGTGCACATCGCGATGACACAAGATATTAAATTACATCACCACAGTGACTTCAATAGCTACAGCGCCCTTCAAACCGGATCACAGACGCGATGCGTTAGTTGAAACAATATACACTGCACCACATTGTGCACATCGCGATGACACAAGATATTAAATTACATCACCACAGTGACTTCAATAGCTACAGCGCCCTTCAAACCGGAACACAGACTCGATGCGTTAGTTGAAACAATATACACTGCACCACATTGTGCACATCGCGATGACACAAGATATTAAATTACATCACCACAGTGACTTCAATAGCTACAGCGCCCTTCAAACCGGATCACAGACTCGAAGCGTTAGTTGAAACAATATACACTGCACCACATTGTGCACATCGCGATGACACAAGATATTAAATTACATCACCACAGTGACTTCAATAGCTACAGCGCCCTTCAAACCGGATCACAGACTCGAAGCGTTAGTTGAAACAATATACACTGCACCACATTGTGCACATCGCGATGACACAAGATATTAAATTACATCACCACAGTGACTTCAATAGCTACAGCGCCCTTCAAACCGGATCACAGACTCGAAGCGTTAGTTGAAACAATATACACTGCACCACATTGTGCACATCGCGATGACACAAGATATTAAATTACATCACCACAGTGACTTCAATAGCTACAGCGCCCTTCAAACCGGATCACAGACTCGAAGCGTTAGTTGAAACAATATACACTGCACCACATTGTGCACATCGCGATGACACAAGATATTAAATTACATCACCACAGTGACTTCAATAGCTACAGCGCCCTTCAAACCGGATCACAGACTCGAAGCGTTAGTTGAAACAATATACACTGCACCACATTGTGCACATCGCGATGACACAAGATATTAAATTACATCACCACAGTGACTTCAATAGCTACAGCGCCCTTCAAACCGGATCACAGACTCGATGCGTTAGTTGAAACAATATACACTGCACCACATTGTGCACATCGCGATGACACAAGATATTAAATTACATCACCACAGTGACTTCAATAGCTACAGCGCCCTTCAAACCGGATCACAGACTCGAAGCGTTAGTTGAAACAATATACACTGCACCACATTGTGCACATCGCGATGACACAAGATATTAAATTACATCACCACAGTGACTTCAATAGCTACAGCGCCCTTCAAACCGGATCACAGACTCGAAGCGTTAGTTGAAACAATATACACTGCACCACATTGTGCACATCGCGATGACACAAGATATTAAATTACATCACCACAGTGACTTCAATAGCTACAGCGCCCTTCAAACCGGATCACAGACTCGAAGCGTTAGTTGAAACAATATACACTGCACCACATTGTGCACATCGCGATGACACAAGATATTAAATTACATCACCACAGTGACTTCAATAGCTACAGCGCCCTTCAAACCGGATCACAGACTCGAAGCGTTAGTTGAAACAATATACACTGCACCACATTGTGCACATCGCGATGACACAAGATATTAAATTACATCACCACAGTGACTTCAATAGCTACAGCGCCCTTCAAACCGGATCACAGACTCGATGCGTTAGTTGAAACAATATACACTGCACCACATTGTGCACATCGCGATGACACAAGATATTAAATTACATCACCACAGTGACTTCAATAGCTACAGCGCCCTTCAAACCGGATCACAGACTCGATGCGTTAGTTGAAACAATATACACTGCACCACATTGTGCACATCGCGATGACACAAGATATTAAATTACAACACCACAGTGACTTCAATAGCTACAGCGCCCTTCAAACCGGATCACTGACTCGATGCGTTAGTTGAAGCAATATACACTGCACCACATTGTGCACATCGCGATGACACAAGATATTAAATTACATCACCACAGTGACTTCAATAGCTACAGCGCCCTTCAAACCGGATCACAGACTCGATGCGTTAGTTGAAACAATATACACTGCACCACATTGTGCACATCGCGATGACACAAGATATTAAATTACATCACCACAGTGACTTCAATAGCTACAGCGCCCTTCAAACCGGATCACAGACTCGATGCGTTAGTTGAAACAATATACACTGCACCACATTGTGCACATCGCGATGACACAAGATATTAAATTACAACACCACAGTGACTTCAATAGCTACAGCGCCTTTCAAACCGGATCACAGACTCGATGCGTTAGTTGAAACAATATACACTGCACCACATTGTGCACATCGCGATGACACAAGATATTAAATTACATCACCACAGTGACTTCAATAGCTACAGCGCCCTTCAAACCGGATCACAGACTCGATGCGTTAGTTGAAACAATATACACTGCACCACATTGTGCACATCGCGATGACACAAGATATTAAATTACATCACCACAGTGACTTCAATAGCTACAGCGCCCTTCAAACCGGATCACAGACTCGATGCGTTAGTTGAAACAATATACACAGCACCACATTGTGCACATCGCGATGACACAAGATATTAAATTACATCACCACAGTGACTTCAATAGCTACAGCGCCCTTCAAACCGGATCACAGACGCGATGCGTTAGTTGAAACAATATACACTGCACCACATTGTGCACATCGCGATGACACAAGATATTAAATTACATCACCACAGTGACTTCAATAGCTACAGCGCCCTTCAAACCGGATCACAGACGCGATGCGTTAGTTGAAACAATATACACTGCACCACATTGTGCACATCGCGATGACACAAGATATTAAATTACATCACCACAGTGACTTCAATAGCTACAGCGCCCTTCAAACCGGATCACAGACGCGATGCGTTAGTTGAAACAATATACACTGCACCACATTGTGCACATCGCGATGACACAAGATATTAAATTACATCACCACAGTGACTTCAATAGCTACAGCGCCCTTCAAACCGGATCACAGACGCGATGCGTTAGTTGAAACAATATACACTGCACCACATTGTGCACATCGCGATGACACAAGATATTAAATTACATCACCACAGTGACTTCAATAGCTACAGCGCCCTTCAAACCGGATCACAGACGCGATGCGTTAGTTGAAACAATATACACTGCACCACATTGTGCACATCGCGATGACACAAGATATTAAATTACATCACCACAGTGACTTCAATAGCTACAGCGCCCTTCAAACCGGATCACAGACGCGATGCGTTAGTTGAAACAATATACACTGCACCACATTGTGCACATCGCGATGACACAAGATATTAAATTACATCACCACAGTGACTTCAATAGCTACAGCGCCCTTCAAACCGGATCACAGACGCGATGCGTTAGTTGAAACAATATACACTGCACCACATTGTGCACATCGCGATGACACAAGATATTAAATTACATCACCACAGTGACTTCAATAGCTACAGCGCCCTTCAAACCGGATCACAGACGCGATGCGTTAGTTGAAACAATATACACTGCACCACATTGTGCACATCGCGATGACACAAGATATTAAATTACATCACCACAGTGACTTCAATAGCTACAGCGCCCTTCAAACCGGATCACAGACTCGATGCGTTAGTTGAAACAATATACACTGCACCACATTGTGCACATCGCGATGACACAAGATATTAAATTACATCACCACAGTGACTTCAATAGCTACAGCGCCCTTCAAACCGGATCACAGACGCGATGCGTTAGTTGAAACAATATACACTGCACCACATTGTGCACATCGCGATGACACAAGATATTAAATTACATCACCACAGTGACTTCAATAGCTACAGCGCCCTTCAAACCGGAACACAGACTCGATGCGTTAGTTGAAACAATATACACTGCACCACATTGTGCACATCGCGATGACACAAGATATTAAATTACATCACCACAGTGACTTCAATAGCTACAGCGCCCTTCAAACCGGATCACAGACTCGAAGCGTTAGTTGAAACAATATACACTGCACCACATTGTGCACATCGCGATGACACAAGATATTAAATTACATCACCACAGTGACTTCAATAGCTACAGCGCCCTTCAAACCGGATCACAGACTCGAAGCGTTAGTTGAAACAATATACACTGCACCACATTGTGCACATCGCGATGACACAAGATATTAAATTACATCACCACAGTGACTTCAATAGCTACAGCGCCCTTCAAACCGGATCACAGACTCGAAGCGTTAGTTGAAACAATATACACTGCACCACATTGTGCACATCGCGATGACACAAGATATTAAATTACATCACCACAGTGACTTCAATAGCTACAGCGCCCTTCAAACCGGATCACAGACTCGAAGCGTTAGTTGAAACAATATACACTGCACCACATTGTGCACATCGCGATGACACAAGATATTAAATTACATCACCACAGTGACTTCAATAGCTACAGCGCCCTTCAAACCGGATCACAGACTCGAAGCGTTAGTTGAAACAATATACACTGCACCACATTGTGCACATCGCGATGACACAAGATATTAAATTACATCACCACAGTGACTTCAATAGCTACAGCGCCCTTCAAACCGGATCACAGACTCGATGCGTTAGTTGAAACAATATACACTGCACCACATTGTGCACATCGCGATGACACAAGATATTAAATTACATCACCACAGTGACTTCAATAGCTACAGCGCCCTTCAAACCGGATCACAGACTCGAAGCGTTAGTTGAAACAATATACACTGCACCACATTGTGCACATCGCGATGACACAAGATATTAAATTACATCACCACAGTGACTTCAATAGCTACAGCGCCCTTCAAACCGGATCACAGACTCGATGCGTTAGTTGAAACAATATACACAGCACCACATTGTGCACATCGCGATGACACAAGATATTTAATTACATCACCACAGTGACTTCAATAGCTACAGCGCCCTTCAAACCGGATCACAGACTCGAAGCGTTAGTTGAAACAATATACACTGCACCACATTGTGCACATCGCGATGACACAAGATATTAAATTACATCACCACAGTGACTTCAATAGCTACAGCGCCCTTCAAACCGGATCACAGACTCGAAGCGTTAGTTGAAACAATATACACTGCACCACATTGTGCACATCGCGATGACACAAGATATTAAATTACATCACCACAGTGACTTCAATAGCTACAGCGCCCTTCAAACCGGATCACAGACTCGAAGCGTTAGTTGAAACAATATACACTGCACCACATTGTGCACATCGCGATGACACAAGATATTAAATTACATCACCACAGTGACTTCAATAGCTACAGCGCCCTTCAAACCGGATCACAGACTCGATGCGTTAGTTGAAACAATATACACTGCACCACATTGTGCACATCGCGATGACACAAGATATTAAATTACATCACCACAGTGACTTCAATAGCTACAGCGCCCTTCAAACCGGATCACAGACTCGATGCGTTAGTTGAAACAATATACACTGCACCACATTGTGCACATCGCGATGACACAAGATATTAAATTACATCACCACAGTGACTTCAATAGCTACAGCGCCCTTCAAACCGGATCACAGACTCGATGCGTTAGTTGAAACAATATACACTGCACCACATTGTGCACATCGCGATGACACAAGATATTAAATTACATCACCACAGTGACTTCAATAGCTACAGCGCCCTTCAAACCGGATCACAGACTCGATGCGTTAGTTGAAACAATATACACTGCACCACATTGTGCACATCGCGATGACACAAGATATTAAATTACAACACCACAGTGACTTCAATAGCTACAGCGCCCTTCAAACCGGATCACAGACTCGATGCGTTAGTTGAAACAATATACACTGCACCACATTGTGCACATCGCGATGACACAAGATATTAAATTACATCACCACAGTGACTTCAATAGCTACAGCGCCCTTCAAACCGGATCACAGACTCGATGCGTTAGTTGAAACAATATACACTGCACCACATTGTGCACATCGCGATGACACAAGATATTAAATTACAACACCACAGTGACTTCAATAGCTACAGCGCCCTTCAAACCGGATCACTGACTCGATGCGTTAGTTGAAGCAATATACACTGCACCACATTGTGCACATCGCGATGACACAAGATATTAAATTACATCACCACAGTGACTTCAATAGCTACAGCGCCCTTCAAACCGGATCACAGACTCGATGCGTTAGTTGAAACAATATACACTGCACCACATTGTGCACATCGCGATGACACAAGATATTAAATTACATCACCACAGTGACTTCAATAGCTACAGCGCCCTTCAAACCGGATCACAGACGCGATGCGTTAGTTGAAACAATATACACTGCACCACATTGTGCACATCGCGATGACACAAGATATTAAATTACATCACCACAGTGACTTCAATAGCTACAGCGCCCTTCAAACCGGATCACAGACTCGAAGCGTTAGTTGAAACAATATACACTGCACCACATTGTGCACATCGCGATGACACAAGATATTAAATTACATCACCACAGTGACTTCAATAGCTACAGCGCCCTTCAAACCGGATCACAGACTCGAAGCGTTAGTTGAAACAATATACACTGCACCACATTGTGCACATCGCGATGACACAAGATATTAAATTACATCACCACAGTGACTTCAATAGCTACAGCGCCCTTCAAACCGGATCACAGACTCGAAGCGTTAGTTGAAACAATATACACTGCACCACATTGTGCACATCGCGATGACACAAGATATTAAATTACATCACCACAGTGACTTCAATAGCTACAGCGCCCTTCAAACCGGATCACAGACTCGAAGCGTTAGTTGAAACAATATACACTGCACCACATTGTGCACATCGCGATGACACAAGATATTAAATTACATCACCACAGTGACTTCAATAGCTACAGCGCCCTTCAAACCGGATCACAGACTCGATGCGTTAGTTGAAACAATATACACAGCACCACATTGTGCACATCGCGATGACACAAGATATTTAATTACATCACCACAGTGACTTCAATAGCTACAGCGCCCTTCAAACCGGATCACAGACTCGAAGCGTTAGTTGAAACAATATACACTGCACCACATTGTGCACATCGCGATGACACAAGATATTAAATTACATCACCACAGTGACTTCAATAGCTACAGCGCCCTTCAAACCGGATCACAGACTCGAAGCGTTAGTTGAAACAATATACACTGCACCACATTGTGCACATCGCGATGACACAAGATATTAAATTACATCACCACAGTGACTTCAATAGCTACAGCGCCCTTCAAACCGGATCACAGACTCGAAGCGTTAGTTGAAACAATATACACTGCACCACATTGTGCACATCGCGATGACACAAGATATTAAATTACATCACCACAGTGACTTCAATAGCTACAGCGCCCTTCAAACCGGATCACAGACTCGAAGCGTTAGTTGAAACAATATACACTGCACCACATTGTGCACATCGCGATGACACAAGATATTAAATTACATCACCACAGTGACTTCAATAGCTACAGCGCCCTTCAAACCGGATCACAGACTCGAAGCGTTAGTTGAAACAATATACACTGCACCACATTGTGCACATCGCGATGACACAAGATATTAAATTACATCACCACAGTGACTTCAATAGCTACAGCGCCCTTCAAACCGGATCACAGACTCGAAGCGTTAGTTGAAACAATATACACTGCACCACATTGTGCACATCGCGATGACACAAGATATTAAATTACATCACCACAGTGACTTCAATAGCTACAGCGCCCTTCAAACCGGATCACAGACTCGATGCGTTAGTTGAAACAATATACACAGCACCACATTGTGCACATCGCGATGACACAAGATATTTAATTACATCACCACAGTGACTTCAATAGCTACAGCGCCCTTCAAACCGGATCACAGACTCGAAGCGTTAGTTGAAACAATATACACTGCACCACATTGTGCACATCGCGATGACACAAGATATTAAATTACATCACCACAGTGACTTCAATAGCTACAGCGCCCTTCAAACCGGATCACAGACTCGAAGCGTTAGTTGAAACAATATACACTGCACCACATTGTGCACATCGCGATGACACAAGATATTAAATTACATCACCACAGTGACTTCAATAGCTACAGCGCCCTTCAAACCGGATCACAGACTCGAAGCGTTAGTTGAAACAATATACACTGCACCACATTGTGCACATCGCGATGACACAAGATATTAAATTACATCACCACAGTGACTTCAATAGCTACAGCGCCCTTCAAACCGGATCACAGACTCGAAGCGTTAGTTGAAACAATATACACTGCACCACATTGTGCACATCGCGATGACACAAGATATTAAATTACATCACCACAGTGACTTCAATAGCTACAGCGCCCTTCAAACCGGATCACAGACTCGAAGCGTTAGTTGAAACAATATACACTGCACCACATTGTGCACATCGCGATGACACAAGATATTAAATTACATCACCACAGTGACTTCAATAGCTACAGCGCCCTTCAAACCGGATCACAGACTCGATGCGTTAGTTGAAACAATATACACTGCACCACATTGTGCACATCGCGATGACACAAGATATTAAATTACATCACCACAGTGACTTCAATAGCTACAGCGCCCTTCAAACCGGAACACAGACTCGATGCGTTAGTTGAAACAATATACACTGCACCACATTGTGCACATCGCGATGACACAAGATATTCAATTACATCACCACAGTGACTTCAATAGCTACAGCGCCCTTCAAACCGGATCACAGACTCGAAGCGTTAGTTGAAACAATATACACTGCACCACATTGTGCACATCGCGATGACACAAGATATTAAATTACATCACCACAGTGACTTCAATAGCTACAGCGCCCTTCAAACCGGATCACAGACTCGAAGCGTTAGTTGAAACAATATACACTGCACCACATTGTGCACATCGCGATGACACAAGATATTAAATTACATCACCACAGTGACTTCAATAGCTACAGCGCCCTTCAAACCGGATCACAGACTCGAAGCGTTAGTTGAAACAATATACACTGCACCACATTGTGCACATCGCGATGACACAAGATATTAAATTACATCACCACAGTGACTTCAATAGCTACAGCGCCCTTCAAACCGGATCACAGACTCGAAGCGTTAGTTGAAACAATATACACTGCACCACATTGTGCACATCGCGATGACACAAGATATTAAATTACATCACCACAGTGACTTCAATAGCTACAGCGCCCTTCAAACCGGATCACAGACTCGATGCGTTAGTTGAAACAATATACACTGCACCACATTGTGCACATCGCGATGACACAAGATATTAAATTACATCACCACAGTGACTTCAATAGCTACAGCGCCCTTCAAACCGGATCACAGACTCGAAGCGTTAGTTGAAACAATATACACTGCACCACATTGTGCACATCGCGATGACACAAGATATTAAATTACATCACCACAGTGACTTCAATAGCTACAGCGCCCTTCAAACCGGATCACAGACTCGATGCGTTAGTTGAAACAATATACACTGCACCACATTGTGCACATCGCGATGACACAAGATATTAAATTACATCACCACAGTGACTTCAATAGCTACAGCGCCCTTCAAACCGGATCACAGACTCGATGCGTTAGTTGAAACAATATACACTGCACCACATTGTGCACATCGCGATGACACAAGATATTTAATTACATCACCACAGTGACTTCAATAGCTACAGCGCCCTTCAAACCGGATCACAGACTCGATGCGTTAGTTGAAACAATATACACTGCACCACATTGTGCACATCGCGATGACACAAGATATTTAATTACATCACCACAGTGACTTCAATAGCTACAGCGCCCTTCAAACCGGATCACAGACTCGATGCGTTAGTTGAAACAATATACACTGCACCACATTGTGCACATCGCGATGACACAAGATATTAAATTACATCACCACAGTGACTTCAATAGCTACAGCGCCCTTCAAACCGGATCACAGACTCGATGCGTTAGTTGAAACAATATACACTGCACCACATTGTGCACATCGCGATGACACAAGATATTAAATTACATCACCACAGTGACTTCAATAGCTACAGCGCCCTTCAAACCGGATCACAGACTCGATGCGTTAGTTGAAACAATATACACTGCACCACATTGTGCACATCGCGATGACACAAGATATTAAATTACATCACCACAGTGACTTCAATAGCTACAGCGCCCTTCAAACCGGATCACAGACTCGATGCGTTAGTTGAAACAATATACACTGCACCACATTGTGCACATCGCGATGACACAAGATATTAAATTACATCACCACAGTGACTTCAATAGCTACAGCGCCCTTCAAACCGGATCACAGACTCGATGCGTTAGTTGAAACAATATACACTGCACCACATTGTGCACATCGCGATGACACAAGATATTAAATTACATCACCACAGTGACTTCAATAGCTACAGCGCCCTTCAAACCGGATCACAGACTCGATGCGTTAGTTGAAACAATATACACTGCACCACATTGTGCACATCGCGATGACACAAGATATTAAATTACATCACCACAGTGACTTCAATAGCTACAGCGCCCTTCAAACCGGATCACAGACTCGATGCGTTAGTTGAAACAATATACACTGCACCACATTGTGCACATCGCGATGACACAAGATATTAAATTACATCACCACAGTGACTTCAATAGCTACAGCGCCCTTCAAACCGGATCACAGACTCGATGCGTTAGTTGAAACAATATACACTGCACCACATTGTGCACATCGCGATGACACAAGATATTAAATTACATCACCACAGTGACTTCAATAGCTACAGCGCCCTTCAAACCGGATCACAGACTCGATGCGTTAGTTGAAACAATATACACTGCACCACATTGTGCACATCGCGATGACACAAGATATTTAATTACATCACCACAGTGACTTCAATAGCTACAGCGCCCTTCAAACCGGATCACAGACTCGAAGCGTTAGTTGAAACAATATACACTGCACCACATTGTGCACATCGCGATGACACAAGATATTTAATTACATCACCACAGTGACTTCAATAGCTACAGCGCCCTTCAAACCGGATCACAGACTCGAAGCGTTAGTTGAAACAATATACACTGCACCACATTGTGCACATCGCGATGACACAAGATATTTAATTACATCACCACAGTGACTTCAATAGCTACAGCGCCCTTCAAACCGGATCACAGACTCGAAGCGTTAGTTGAAACAATATACACTGCACCACATTGTGCACATCGCGATGACACAAGATATTAAATTACATCACCACAGTGACTTCAATAGCTACAGCGCCCTTCAAACCGGATCACAGACTCGATGCGTTAGTTGAAACAATATACACTGCACCACATTGTGCACATCGCGATGACACAAGATATTTAATTACATCACCACAGTGACTTCAATAGCTACAGCGCCCTTCAAACCGGATCACAGACTCGAAGCGTTAGTTGAAACAATATACACTGCACCACATTGTGCACATCGCGATGACACAAGATATTAAATTACATCACCACAGTGACTTCAATAGCTACAGCGCCCTTCAAACCGGATCACAGACTCGATGCGTTAGTTGAAACAATATACACTGCACCACATTGTGCACATCGCGATGACACAAGATATTAAATTACATCACCACAGTGACTTCAATAGCTACAGCGCCCTTCAAACCGGATCACAGACTCGAAGCGTTAGTTGAAACAATATACACTGCACCACATTGTGCACATCGCGATGACACAAGATATTAAATTACATCACCACAGTGACTTCAATAGCTACAGCGCCCTTCAAACCGGATCACAGACTCGATGCGTTAGTTGAAACAATATACACTGCACCACATTGTGCACATCGCGATGACACAAGATATTAAATTACATCACCACAGTGACTTCAATAGCTACAGCGCCCTTCAAACCGGATCACAGACTCGATGCGTTAGTTGAAACAATATACACTGCACCACATTGTGCACATCGCGATGACACAAGATATTAAATTACATCACCACAGTGACTTCAATAGCTACAGCGCCCTTCAAACCGGATCACAGACTCGATGCGTTAGTTGAAACAATATACACTGCACCACATTGTGCACATCGCGATGACACAAGATATTAAATTACATCACCACAGTGACTTCAATAGCTACAGCGCCCTTCAAACCGGATCACAGACTCGATGCGTTAGTTGAAACAATATACACTGCACCACATTGTGCACATCGCGATGACACAAGATATTAAATTACATCACCACAGTGACTTCAATAGCTACAGCGCCCTTCAAACCGGATCACAGACTCGATGCGTTAGTTGAAACAATATACACTGCACCACATTGTGCACATCGCGATGACACAAGATATTAAATTACATCACCACAGTGACTTCAATAGCTACAGCGCCCTTCAAACCGGATCACAGACTCGATGCGTTAGTTGAAACAATATACACAGCACCACATTGTGCACATCGCGATGACACAAGATATTTAATTACATCACCACAGTGACTTCAATAGCTACAGCGCCCTTCAAACCGGATCACAGACTCGATGCGTTAGTTGAAACAATATACACAGCACCACATTGTGCACATCGCGATGACACAAGATATTAAATTACATCACCACAGTGACTTCAATAGCTACAGCGCCCTTCAAACCGGATCACAGACTCGATGCGTTAGTTGAAACAATATACACAGCACCACATTGTGCACATCGCGATGACACAAGATATTTAATTACATCACCACAGTGACTTCAATAGCTACAGCGCCCTTCAAACCGGATCACAGACTCGAAGCGTTAGTTGAAACAATATACACTGCACCACATTGTGCACATCGCGATGACACAAGATATTTAATTGCATCACCACAGTGACTTCAATAGCTACAGCGCCCTTCAAACCGGATCACAGACTCGATGCGTTAGTTGAAACAATATACACTGCACCACATTGTGCACATCGCGATGACACAAGATATTAAATTACAACACCATAGTGACTTCAATAGCTACAGCGCCCTTCAAACCGGATCACAGACTCGATGCGTTAGTTGAAACAATATACACTGCACCACATTGTGCACATCGCGATGACACAAGATATTTAATTACATCACCACAGTGACTTCAATAGCTACAGCGCCCTTCAAACCGGATCACAGACTCGATGCGTTAGTTGAAACAATATACACTGCACCACATTGTGCACATCGCGATGACACAAGATATTTAATTACATCACCACAGTGACTTCAATAGCTACAGCGCCCTTCAAACCGGATCACAGACTCGATGCGTTAGTTGAAACAATATACACTGCACCACATTGTGCACATCGCGATGACACAAGATATTAAATTACATCACCACAGTGACTTCAATAGCTACAGCGCCCTTCAAACCGGATCACAGACTCGAAGCGTTAGTTGAAACAATATACACTGCACCACATTGTGCACATCGCGATGACACAAGATATTAAATTACATCACCACAGTGACTTCAATAGCTACAGCGCCCTTCAAACCGGATCACAGACTCGATGCGTTAGTTGAAACAATATACACTGCACCACATTGTGCACATCGCGATGACACAAGATATTAAATTACATCACCACAGTGACTTCAATAGCTACAGCGCCCTTCAAACCGGATCACAGACTCGATGCGTTAGTTGAAACAATATACACTGCACCACATTGTGCACATCGCGATGACACAAGATATTAAATTACATCACCACAGTGACTTCAATAGCTACAGCGCCCTTCAAACCGGATCACAGACTCGATGCGTTAGTTGAAACAATATACACTGCACCACATTGTGCACATCGCGATGACACAAGATATTAAATTACATCACCACAGTGACTTCAATAGCTACAGCGCCCTTCAAACCGGATCACAGACTCGATGCGTTAGTTGAAACAATATACACTGCACCACATTGTGCACATCGCGATGACACAAGATATTAAATTACATCACCACAGTGACTTCAATAGCTACAGCGCCCTTCAAACCGGATCACAGACTCGATGCGTTAGTTGAAACAATATACACTGCACCACATTGTGCACATCGCGATGACACAAGATATTAAATTACATCACCACAGTGACTTCAATAGCTACAGCGCCCTTCAAACCGGATCACAGACTCGATGCGTTAGTTGAAACAATATACACTGCACCACATTGTGCACATCGCGATGACACAAGATATTAAATTACATCACCACAGTGACTTCAATAGCTACAGCGCCCTTCAAACCGGATCACAGACTCGATGCGTTAGTTGAAACAATATACACTGCACCACATTGTGCACATCGCGATGACACAAGATATTAAATTACATCACCACAGTGACTTCAATAGCTACAGCGCCCTTCAAACCGGATCACAGACTCGATGCGTTAGTTGAAACAATATACACTGCACCACATTGTGCACATCGCGATGACACAAGATATTAAATTACATCACCACAGTGACTTCAATAGCTACAGCGCCCTTCAAACCGGATCACAGACTCGATGCGTTAGTTGAAACAATATACACTGCACCACATTGTGCACATCGCGATGACACAAGATATTAAATTACATCACCACAGTGACTTCAATAGCTACAGCGCCCTTCAAACCGGATCACAGACTCGATGCGTTAGTTGAAACAATATACACTGCACCACATTGTGCACATCGCGATGACACAAGATATTTAATTACATCACCACAGTGACTTCAATAGCTACAGCGCCCTTCAAACCGGATCACAGACTCGATGCGTTAGTTGAAACAATATACACTGCACCACATTGTGCACATCGCGATGACACAAGATATTAAATTACATCACCACAGTGACTTCAATAGCTACAGCGCCCTTCAAACCGGATCACAGACTCGATGCGTTAGTTGAAACAATATACACAGCACCACATTGTGCACATCGCGATGACACAAGATATTTAATTACATCACCACAGTGACTTCAATAGCTACAGCGCCCTTCAAACCGGATCACAGACTCGATGCGTTAGTTGAAACAATATACACTGCACCACATTGTGCACATCGCGATGACACAAGATATTTAATTACATCACCACAGTGACTTCAATAGCTACAGCGCCCTTCAAACCGGATCACAGACTCGATGCGTTAGTTGAAACAATATACACAGCACCACATTGTGCACATCGCGATGACACAAGATATTTAATTACATCACCACAGTGACTTCAATAGCTACAGCGCCCTTCAAACCGGATCACAGACTCGATGCGTTAGTTGAAACAATATACACTGCACCACATTGTGCACATCGCGATGACACAAGATATTAAATTACATCACCACAGTGACTTCAATAGCTACAGCGCCCTTCAAACCGGATCACAGACTCGATGCGTTAGTTGAAACAATATACACAGCACCACATTGTGCACATCGCGATGACACAAGATATTTAATTACATCACCACAGTGACTTCAATAGCTACAGCGCCCTTCAAACCGGATCACAGACTCGAAGCGTTAGTTGAAACAATATACACTGCACCACATTGTGCACATCGCGATGACACAAGATATTAAATTACATCACCACAGTGACTTCAATAGCTACAGCGCCCTTCAAACCGGATCACAGACTCGATGCGTTAGTTGAAACAATATACACTGCACCACATTGTGCACATCGCGATGACACAAGATATTAAATTACATCACCACAGTGACTTCAATAGCTACAGCGCCCTTCAAACCGGATCACAGACTCGATGCGTTAGTTGAAACAATATACACTGCACCACATTGTGCACATCGCGATGACACAAGATATTAAATTACAACACCACAGTGACTTCAATAGCTACAGCGCCCTTCAAACCGGATCACAGACTCGATGCGTTAGTTGAAACAATATACACTGCACCACATTGTGCACATCGCGATGACACAAGATATTTAATTACATCACCACAGTGACTTCAATAGCTACAGCGCCCTTCAAACCGGATCACAGACTCGATGCGTTAGTTGAAACAATATACACTGCACCACATTGTGCACATCGCGATGACACAAGATATTAAATTACATCACCACAGTGACTTCAATAGCTACAGCGCCCTTCAAACCGGATCACAGACTCGATGCGTTAGTTGAAACAATATACACTGCACCACATTGTGCACATCGCGATGACACAAGATATTAAATTACATCACCACAGTGACTTCAATAGCTACAGCGCCCTTCAAACCGGATCACAGACTCGATGCGTTAGTTGAAACAATATACACTGCACCACATTGTGCACATCGCGATGACACAAGATATTAAATTACATCACCACAGTGACTTCAATAGCTACAGCGCCCTTCAAACCGGATCACAGACTCGATGCGTTAGTTGAAACAATATACACTGCACCACATTGTGCACATCGCGATGACACAAGATATTAAATTACATCACCACAGTGACTTCAATAGCTACAGCGCCCTTCAAACCGGATCACAGACTCGATGCGTTAGTTGAAACAATATACACTGCACCACATTGTGCACATCGCGATGACACAAGATATTAAATTACATCACCACAGTGACTTCAATAGCTACAGCGCCCTTCAAACCGGATCACAGACTCGATGCGTTAGTTGAAACAATATACACTGCACCACATTGTGCACATCGCGATGACACAAGATATTAAATTACAACACCACAGTGACTTCAATAGCTACAGCGCCCTTCAAACCGGATCACAGACTCGATGCGTTAGTTGAAACAATATACACTGCACCACATTGTGCACATCGCGATGACACAAGATATTCAATTACATCACCACAGTGACTTCAATAGCTACAGCGCCCTTCAAACCGGATCACAGACTCGAAGCGTTAGTTGAAACAATATACACTGCACCACATTGTGCACATCGCGATGACACAAGATATTAAATTACATCACCACAGTGACTTCAATAGCTACAGCGCCCTTCAAACCGGATCACAGACTCGAAGCGTTAGTTGAAACAATATACACTGCACCACATTGTGCACATCGCGATGACACAAGATATTTAATTACATCACCACAGTGACTTCAATAGCTACAGCGCCCTTCAAACCGGATCACAGACTCGATGCGTTAGTTGAAACAATATACACTGCACCACATTGTGCACATCGCGATGACACAAGATATTTAATTACATCACCACAGTGACTTCAATAGCTACAGCGCCCTTCAAACCGGATCACAGACTCGATGCGTTAGTTGAAACAATATACACAGCACCACATTGTGCACATCGCGATGACACAAGATATTAAATTACATCACCACAGTGACTTCAATAGCTACAGCGCCCTTCAAACCGGATCACAGACTCGATGCGTTAGTTGAAACAATGTACACTGCACCACATTGTGCACATCGCGATGACACAAGATATTAAATTACATCACCACAGTGACTTCAATAGCTACAGCGCCCTTCAAACCGGATCACAGACTCGAAGCGTTAGTTGAAACAATATACACTGCACCACATTGTGCACATCGCGATGACACAAGATATTAAATTACATCACCACAGTGACTTCAATAGCTACAGCGCCCTTCAAACCGGATCACAGACTATACGTTAATTAGTATTGTAAAAGACAACTGTTTATATCATGTAAATTAGCGCCGCGTTTCCGCGAATCCCAGCAGTGGGAATGACAAGTGGACAAAACGATCGCCTATAGCTAGTGTACAGCACGGTGACGTTTTATGGGAGCATGACTTTTTTTTTTTTAGGTACTTTTTCCTCCGACATAGGAGACGACGTTTATACATGGTGTTCTCTTTAGGGGGAGCCCACTCGTTCAGGAACCTGAAGAAGGGGATCAGGGAGCAGTTCGAGACGTGGAGGCTGAGCTTGTATAACTCCACGAAGCTCCTCCAAGCGGCCCGCATCATCAGACCGCCGTGCACGATCACGTCGCAGTACAGCGGTAATGTATACATTCTAAGTACGGCATGGTATACTAGCACAGTAGGTCTCGCTGGACACCGTCTAGGTATCAAACATTACTTTTATCCGGTTTGAAGGGCGTTACATTAGTGTAATCACTGTAGTAACGAGACCTGAAATATCTCAGGCGAGGAGCGCAATATGGTGTATAACATCCTAACTAGCGCTGTATTATGAACAGGCGTATCACTGACCATCAGGTATACATCGCTTCATGGTATAAAAAAGGTGGAAGGATTCAGGACAGCTGATGACAGATATGGAGATTGAGAGAGTAGGGAATTTGATGATGATGATGTCGTTGATGATAAAGATAACGGTGATGATGTCGATGATGCTGCTTATGACGGTGATGCAGCTGATGATGATCAGGCTTTTGATATTGATGCTGATGATAATAATGATGATGATGATGCTGTTTATGACGGTGATGCAGCTGATGATGATCAGGCTTTTGATATTGATGCTGATGATAATCATAATGATGATGCTGTTTATGACGGTGATGCAGCTGATGATGATCAGGCTTTTGATATTGATGCTGATGATAATCATAATGATGATGCTGTTTATGACGGTGATGCAGCTGATGATGATCAGGCTTTTAATATTGATGCTGATGATAATAATGATGATGATGATGCTGTTTATGACGGTGATGCAGCTGATGATGATCAGGCTTTTGATATTGATGCTGATGATAATCATAATGATGATGCTGTTTATGACGGTGATGCAGCTGATGATGATCAGGCTTTTAATATTGATGCTGATGATAATAATGATGATGATGATGCTGTTTATGACGGTGATGCAGCTGATGATGATCAGGCTTTTGATATTGATGCTGATGATAATCATAATGATGATGCTGTTTATGACGATGATGTAGCTGATGATGATCAGGCTTTTGATATTGATGCTGATGATAATCATAATGATGATGCTGTTTATGACGGTGATGTAGCTGATGATGATCAGGCTTTTGATATTGATGCTGATGATAATCATAATGATGATGCTGTTTATGATGGTGATGCAGCTGATGATGATCAGGCTTTTAATATTGATGCTGATGATAATAATGATGATGATGATGCTGTTTATGACGGTGATGCAGCTGATGATGATCAGGCTTTTGATATTGATGCTGATGATAATCATAATGATGATGCTGTTTATGACGGTGATGCAGCTGATGATGATCAGGCTTTTAATATTGATGCTGATGATAATAATGATGATGATGATGCTGTTTATGACGGTGATGCAGCTGATGATGATCAGGCTTTTGATATTGATGCTGATGATAATCATAATGATGATGCTGTTTATGACGATGATGTAGCTGATGATGATCAGGCTTTTGATATTGATGCTGATGATAATCATAATGATGATGCTGTTTATGACGGTGATGTAGCTGATGATGATCAGGCTTTTGATATTGATGCTGATGATAATCATAATGATGATGCTGTTTATGACGGTGATGTAGCTGATGATGATCAGGCTTTTGATATTGAAGCTGATGATAATCATAATGATGATGCTGTTTATGACGGTGATGTAGCTGATGATGATCAGGCTTTAGATATTGATGCTGATGATAATAATCATAATGATGATGCTGTTTATGACGGTGTCGTAGCTGATGATGATCAGGCTTTTGATATTGATGCTGATGATAATAATAATGATGATGCTGTTTATGACGGTGATGCAGCCGATGATGATCAGGCTTTAGATATTGATGCTGATGATAATAATCATAATGATGATGCTGTTTATGACGATGATGTAGCTGATGATGATCAGGCTTTTGATATTGATGCTGATGATAATCATAATGATGATGCTGTTTATGACGGTGATGTAGCTGATGATGATCAGGCTTTTGATATTGATGCTGATGATAATCATAATGATGATGCTGTTTATGACGGTGATGTAGCTGATGATGATCAGGCTTTTGATATTGATGCTGATGATAATCATAATGATGATGCTGTTTATGACGGTGATGCAGCTGATGATGATCACGCTTTTGAAATGATGATGCTGTTCATGACAGTGATGCAGCTGATGATGATCACGCATTTGATATTGATGCTAATGATAATAATCATAATGATGATGCTGTTAATGACGGTGATGCAGCTGATGATGATCACGCTTTTGAAATGATGATGCTGTTTATGACGGTGTTGCAGTTGATGATGATCAGGCTTTTGATATTGATGCTGATGATAATAATCATGATGATGATGATGATTGTTTACTACAAGGTTTACCAGCTAACCTACTGAAAGGAGAAATTGATGATGGACATATTCGTACCATCATGAAGACCTGGAGTCATACTATGATGGTTGAAGACCATGTCTAGCCATGGTCTTCCTCGGACCTGATATAAAGCTTCAAGGACTCCTCATTGTGGTATAAAGACCATTAACTATAGGTCTATGACGAAGCTCTCCGAAGAGCTCGACTCCTGGTACCTGTTCCTTCTGAAGGCCTCACCTTAGCGTACTCTCCACCACCAGGTTCCACGAAGTCGCAGAAGGTGTCCAGGTTCAAGGACTGGATCAGCACACCGAAGCCGCTCTGCGATCACTCCAGCCCCGACAACGACGATGAAGACTGTTTATGAGCCGGATAAAATAAACTCGGATGCGGCAGAAGTGAGACTATATTCTGGTTAACATGCGAGAGAAAGAGATAGAGATATATATACATAAAAAGAGTGAGAGAGATAGCGATTGGTCTAACATTTTTACGCTTAATTACGAAAGAATGAAAGCGCAAAGTACTATACATTTCAACAGCTGTCTATCTCTTTCTATCATCATATATTCAGAATGAGACGGAGATACAGTATAGAGATTAGTCAGCAGTGTATAGCGCGGTATAGACAGTATATACAAAACACTCTCCGTCTCGCTCGCACGCAGCACAAGTACATATATAACCGTCTCTTTCTTTCACAAAACTCCCAGTTTTTTTTAAATAGAACACAATGATTAAGGAGGTTGAAGTGTCCGAAGATCGAGAGACTGATGGAGCAGGAAGATGTTGGTGACCTTGGGAGACTGTTCATCTATGTTCAGAAATAGGCTGAGCTGATGATGATGATGTTGAAGCTTTATCCGACCTCCAACCTAATGAGGAGTTTGACCAGGACTGTGACCGTCGACCCTCAGGGTTGGTCTGCTAGAAAATGCTCATCAGCATTAAGACCTTCGCGGTTGTGTGGTAGCTGGACGCCAATTCCAGTCTTCATCAGATTCATTGTGAGAAGGAACCGAAGAGACAAGCAGGATTTCCACCTGATGGTAAGGATGATATATGCTAGGGGTTGTGAGGGTTCCGAGCTCAATGGACCCAAGCCAATATCACCAGCTCGTGGTGCAGCCTGCTAATCAACAGACGAGGCTCTGGCTACCACCGACACATTAGGCCAGCGTGGTGAGTAATAGCCCAAAGGCCCTCCATGTTAAACCTTACCCAAAATCTTTGGAGGAGGTCTATATCAGTGGACGTCCAGTGATAGCTATAGGCCCTTCAAACCGGATCACAGCAATGTCCGCACAGTACTGTCTGTCGGCTGCAATAGACGCTGCGGCGGTACCTAGACGGTCTCCAGCAACAGAGACACTACCACCAGTGATAGCTATAGCGCCCTTCAAACCGGATCACAGCAATGTCCGCACAGTGCTGTCTGTCGGCTGCAATAGGCGCTGCGGCGGTACCTAGACGGTCTCCAGCAACAGAGACACTACCACCAGTGATAGCTATAGCGCCCTTCAAACCGGATCACAGCAATGTCCGCACAGTGCTGTCTGTCGGCTGCAATAGGCGCTGCGGCGGTACCTAGACGGTCTCCAGCAACAGAGACACTACCACCAGTGATAGCTATAGCGCCCTTCAAACCGGATCACAGCAATGTCCGCACAGTACTGTCTGTCGGCTGCAATAGACGCTGCGGCGGTACCTAGACGGTCTCCGGCAACAGAGACACTACCACCAGTGATAGCTATAGGTCCTTCAAACCGGATCACAGCAATGTCCGCACAGTACTGTCTGTCGGCTGCAACAGGCGCTGCGGCGGTACCTAGACGGTCTCCGGCAACAGAGACACTACCACCATTGATAGCTACAGGTCCTTCAAACCGGATCACAGCAATGTCCGCACAGTACTGTCTGTCGGCTGCAACAGGCGCTGCGGCGGTACCTAGACGGTCTCCGGCAACAGAGACACTACCACCAGTGATAGCTATAGGTCCTTCAAACCGGATCACAGCAATGTCCGCACAGTGCTGTCTGTCGGCTGCAACAGGCGCTGCGGCGGTACCTAGACGGTCTCCGGCAACAGAGACACTACCACCAGTGATAGCTATAGGTCCTTCAAACCGGATCACAGCAATGTCCGCACAGTGCTGTCTGTCGGCTGCAATAGGCGCTGCGGCGGTACCTAGACGGTCTCCGGCAACAGAGACACTACCACCATTGATAGCTACAGGTCCTTCAAACCGGATCACAGCAATGTCCGCACAGTACTGTCTGTCGGCTGCAACAGGCGCTGCGGCGGTACCTAGACGGTCTCCGGCAACAGAGACACTACCACCAGTGATAGCTATAGGTCCTTCAAACCGGATCACAGCAATGTCCGCACAGTGCTGTCTGTCGGCTGCAACAGGCGCTGCGGCGGTACCTAGACGGTCTCCGGCAACAGAGACACTACCACCATTGATAGCTACAGGTCCTTCAAACCGGATCACAGCAATGTCCGCACAGTACTGTCTGTCGGCTGCAACAGGCGCTGCGGCGGTACCTAGACGGTCTCCGGCAACAGAGACACTACCACCAGTGATAGCTATAGGTCCTTCAAACCGGATCACAGCAATGTCCGCACAGTGCTGTCTGTCGGCTGCAACAGGCGCTGCGGCGGTACCTAGACGGTCTCCGGCAACAGAGACACTACCACCATTGATAGCTACAGGTCCTTCAAACCGGATCACAGCAATGTCCGCACAGTGCTGTCTGTCGGCTGCAATAGGCGCTGCGGCGGTACCTAGACGGTCTGTAGCAACAGAGACACTGATATACAAATAAAACACACTATATATTGCAATATATTTATCACTCCAACATATATATATATACATACAGTACATATACACCATCTCCTTACTTTACCTTGACATAAGATAACCACACAACCTCATATCGACTTCTTCGTACTCTGAAAATTAAAACAAAGTTTTTTAAATAAACCGATAGATGGCGTTGAAATTAAATAACGATTTTTCTTTAAAACTACTAATACCTATAGAGTCGTAAGTAGTTTTTTTTTTAAATTTCCTTCCCCTTCCTATGGTGGGTGTTTTAGGATGCCTTACATTCACCATCACACTTACTATCTCCTACTCGTCCTCATCTTTTCTCTCTCTTCTCTGGCATGCCCTGCTCCTCTCTCAACCATCCGATCTCTCATTCTCACATACAAATTCCATCTACCCTTTCTCTCCTGAGTGAGGAGCTTCGTCTAACACTTTTCCTTACTGATAGAAACCTGATAAACATGAAAGGTCGTAAGTCCATTCGCATACTATTCCTTACTTGGCTACAGATGCTCTAATATCACAGAGCAGTATACGACTTGCGTCTTCACTAACGATATTGTACACTACAGCGCACTTCAAACCGGAACAGGGGAATGTTCGCACAGTACTGTCTGTCGGCTGCAATAGGCGCTGCGGCGGTACCTAGACGGTCTGTAGCAACAGAGACACTACCACCAGTGCGAGATGCAAGTCCCAGCGGTGGGACAAAAATGAAAATACACCAACCTTGTAATATGCCATGGCGACAGTTGGCGGCTTCGAGGGCGCACCGGCTCCTAAACAACACGACGTGGTTGTCGACGGCGCTGATCCCACAAGTGGGATCCAAGCCCACCTCTTCGCAGCTGTCGGGGCAACCGGACCGGAGGAACAGCACGTACTTTATGCAGTACTTAGCGTGGATCATGTCGTACTCTGTGGATATAGAAGATAGTATGCCTTGATTCGCACACTGTCTGATGATGATGATGATGATAGTGATGTTCTACACCACCAAGATGAGCTGATGGTAAGCGGTGGTAAGGATGTTCACACTGCACCACATTATACTCTTATATCTGCACGACGGGCGAGAAGTCCACATAATGGCATCTTCTATATTTACCCCGTAAAAGTACTGTCCAAAGATAACTCTGATCCGGTTTGAAGGGCGTTGTACCTATTGTAATTACTGCGGTAACGCGACTCAACATCTTATATCTCAACCCATTAGTGCAATGTGCAGTGTATATTATCCTAACCATCGCCTCGCTATCACCAGGCGTATCACTTACTATCAGGTGAAGGTCCCGTTCCTCTACGCTTGATAAAAAAAAAAAAAAATCTGCATTACTGTGATCCGGTTTGAAGGGCGTTGTAGCTAGTGTAATTACTGCGGTAATGCAACTTAACGTATCATGTCTCAAGGTGCTCATTATGGTGCAGTGTATATCATCCTAACTAGCGGCATATAGATCACATCACTCACAATCGAGTGAAGGTTACACTAAAACTCGTTACCGCAGTAACTTCAACATTGTTCAGCAACTGATGCGCGATGTAAACATCCTAACTGGCGCTAGATTCTTTATATAGTGAAAAGTACTGTACCATTTTTTTTTTTTTTGATATCGGTGGTGGAAATGCTGTTACCGCATACCCAGTGTCCTTTGCAGGGGGGGAGACGCCGGGTTATGTGGGGCTCGGGGCCACTGAGATGTTGTGCGTGACCCCCATACCCACTAAAACCACCACCGCTTGTCCCGCACCGGCCCCTCGCGGGACCGACACGTTGGGGCCCCCCGACCCCATAGACGACCGCGCGCGCCCACGACGGAGCGCATGCCCGGCCGCCGCCTTCCCGTGAAGGAATTGGGCGGCGGCCTCCTCCCTCCAGACTCCCCCCCCCCACTTCGACGAGGGAGGGGGGAAAAAAACCAAGACTCCCCCGAGGAACGCACCCCCAGGGGAAACACGACAAAAGGCCCAAAGGGCCACATCTAACGGCCCGAACGCCCCCTCACATCGTGCCCGGCTAGGGGCCCGCCGCTCACGGCGGGAGGAAGCGGACGGCGTGGTTCTGCCGCCGCGCTCTCCCGCCGGCCCGCCGCCGCCTGCAAGGTGCGGCAGCGGCGTCGGCCTCCCTCGCGCGCTCGGCGGCCTCCTTCTGACGCATCACTGCGCCGCAGAAGGAGGCCACCGCCTTCCAAGACCTCTCGCTGCTCAACATATTATACGATCGATTACAGTCGGCAGCGAGAGGTCACTGCCGACTTGCGCGACGAGGGCGTGGCGCTGCGGCCCCCATGCCGGGCACTCCGCCAGAGTGCTCGGCGCATTCTTGCGTCATCTCTCTACGAGCCACCTGGTGCAGGTACTTGCCGAAACATCCATGGCCTGTCAGCACCTGCACCAAGTGGAACGTCAAGGCCCCGTACCGCCGGCTCATCCACCGGGACAGGTGGGGCCTGATGGCCTCCACCGTGTCCCGGCCGGCGGCAGGGTAAAAGTACTGTACCAGTTGCAACCGGTTGTAACCAGTTATAACCGGTTACGACCGGTACAAACAAGTATTAACTGGTAATGAAGAGCTGTATACGTACTGATGTTGCCGCGGTACGTCGCGCAGAAGTTGTTTATCGCGATGTGGCAACCGCTTTGGAACCACTTGAACCTCATACTCCTCCTGTTCAGGCCGCAGGCGGGTTTGTGGTAGTCGTTGCAGTGGTAGGGGTCGCAGTAGTCCATCCAGGCGGGGTGGAAGGGCTGCTTGAAGCGGTCCTGCCACGACTCGTTCCAGAACGGCTTGTTTATTACCGCTGGCGGTGGTGTGTGCTGGTTAGTGAGCGGTAGAGGGAGATGGGTGAATGGTGTACGGTGGAGAGCGAGAGAGAGAGAACGAACGGCGGAATACGTTCAGGGTGTGAGAGAGATACAGTACATAAACTAGTCCGAATGAAAGAAGACGAGCGATGGTGATGGTGATGATGATGATCCATCCTAATGAACATAACTAGCGCAACGTTGCTATATTAAAGAAGTGGTCTCTCGTGGTACTGTGCGGACATAGCTGTGATCTGGTTTGAAGGACCTATAGCTATCACTGGTGGTAGTGTCTCTGTTGCCGGAGACCGTCTAGGTACCGCCGCAGCGCCTGTTGCAGCCGACAGACAGTACTGTGCGGACATTGCTGTGATCCGGTTTGAAGGACCTATAGCAATCACTGGTGGTAGTGCCTCTGTTGCCGGAGACCGTCTAGGTACCGCCGCAGCGCCTATTGCAGCCGACAGACAGTACTGTGCGGACATTGCTGTGATCTGGTTTGAAGGACCTATAGCTATCACTGGTGGTAGTGTCTCTGTTGCCGGAGACCGTCTAGGTACCGCCGCAGCGCCTATTGCAGCCGACAGACAGTACTGTGCGGACATTGCTGTGATCCGGTTTGAAGGGCCTACAGCTATCACTGGTGGTAGTGTCTCTGTTGCTACAGACCGTCTAGGTACCGCCGCAGCGCCTGTTGCAGCCGACAGACAGTACTGTGCGGACATTGCTGTGATCCGGTTTGAAGGGCCTACCGCTATCACTGGTGGTAGTGTCTCTGTTGCCGGAGACCGTCTAGGTATCACCGCAGCGACTATTGCAGCCGACACACAGTACCGTGCTTACGTTTCTGTGATCCGGTTTGAAGGGCGTTGTAGCTAGTGTAATTACTGGGGTAACGAGACTCAACATTATGTCTCAAGCGATGAGCGCAATGTGGCTCAGCGTATACCATTCTAACTAGCGCCACGTTATGGGCGGGCGTATCACTTACCATCAGGTGAACGTCCCGCTCGTCACGGCGCTTGCCTCCGACTTTAACAGCTTGGGTTTCCCATCACATCATAAATTAGTCGACTAATACTACCAATGTATGTCTAATTAGTTGAACTTATATATACATTACTTTTTATGCGGTCCCTGATATAGTTGGGGTTGTCGTACTTAGGAGGAGGTCTGAAATAAAAAAAAAAACATCAACAACCGAGGATCTGGCTCCCACCGACCAGCATTGGGCCAGCGTGGTGGGAAATGGCCCAAATCCCCCCCCCAAATGACTCGATCTATGTGGGAACCTTTGGGGGAGGCCTACGTCCAGCTGATGATGGAACCATATAATTGATTATTGAGAAATTCGTAAACAGCCATTACGTTCCCACTGCTGGGACTGTGGGCATAGCCATGCTGGCTGGATGTGTCGTCAGCTGTTCCGCAAAAATCTGGAATCCTTTCAGGGATTTAGGGGGGGAGAGATATGATGTAAAGGATACTACCGCTTGCATTACCTACCTCGTTTCATTGTACTTCTTCGGGAGCCGAGCGGAGTCTAAAAAAAAAAAAAAACAATTGTCTATAGTTTCTCGACTAAATCTGTAGCGCTCTTACTAATCACCATCGACGATACTCGACGCTGTGAGTCAGTGGATGTGTCAACATGTTTTTTTTATATATATATAAATATATATATATATATACAATTAAGCCATGGGACGAGCGGGACGTTCAGCCAATGGTAAATAAACCGTTACCATAGCAACAGCTTAAATACTAAGTATTTTCATAAAATATTGAAAATAAAACCATGAAGGATTTATTGTAAATAAAAAAATTCCTATAACTAGTGTTGCAGTGTGGATACCTTCACTTATTTTCAAGTGATGAGCGAATAAAAAAAAACTTTTTTTTTTTATTATATATATAGGTATTTGTAGGCTGCTGCAAGCGTTACTTTTGTCTCCACTCAACTTAAAGGTTAAATGGAGGGAATACCATTTGACATTGAGGCCGCCATCTTGTTCATATGTCAATAGTTTTAATTATTAAATATATATAAGGATATAAATGGTCCTGCATAAATCACGGGATCCAAGCCAAGCTCACCAGCTCGTGGTGCAGCCTGCTGATCATCACACGAGGCTCTGGATCCTACCAAACCGCAGGGCCAGCGTGGTGGGGAATGGCCCAAATCCCCGCCATATGAACGACGGCTATAGTACACGGTGGTACTGGAGGCCGTGTTGACTGTATATGAAGATCGTTGGGATAAGCCTATGTCCAGCAGTGGACTTACTATTGCCTGATGATGACTATATATAATAACAGTAAATTAATTAATTATCATTAATTAATTATTTTTTTTTAAATAATTAATATTATAACTCACAGGAAATAACTGTAAAATAACACAAAACAACCGTACATACTACACGCATGTCTGCTAAACAATAATTAGAACCGCCATCTTAATTACTCATTTGATCGATCAATTAACTTAATTAATTATAAAAAAAATTACATTAAGCAATCATTATTAATTAGCACACAATCAGTGACTGTTTTTTTAGAAAAAAAAAAAACTGTTGCTGTTAAATTTAACTTGTCTTAATCTGGAGGATAGAAATTGAGATACTCACCGTCATAATTACCAGCGAGTCAACAGCTAAAAAAAAAAAATAAAAAAAAAAAAAAAAAATCTCCCAGACGACGCATTGGAAAGGATGACGTGAATTAAAACCAAATAAAAAATAGTGTTGCCCTATATAATAAAAAATTACAACACAATGAAATATGAAATTAATACCATGACTCAACAGGATCTATAGTTTAAACTTTATCATAAATGTATTAAAAAAAAAAAAGTATTTGGCGATACGGATCCACTAAAGAGTTCCTATAAGCGAGCCGCCATATTGGAAAAATTGTATTGAATCTATGAAGAGTGCACGGGGACGGTAAAGGAAACTTATTGATGAGCAAAGACTGTTACTATGGTAACCGGAAATAAATATTTTTTTTAAACAGAAATATATTAGAAGAATAAATAATATCTTGTATAGAATAGAAAGAATGTATTCCCGCGAGTTTTTTTTTTTTTTTTTACGAAAATCACATGATCCTTTGAGTAGCCTAAATATGAATCTGATGAAATACTTTCAATACTATATATATAAACAAATTTTGTATATATTCAAGCTTATCAAGCTGTGCTTAATAATCGAGATAGCAAACAACAGCATAGTCGAGAAGAAGCAGAAGAGAAGATAACTCCGGCGTCTGCGCTAGGAGCTCATAGCCCCATACATCTTCTACTCACCTACTTATCCAAAACCAATGAAAATACCTAAATTATTAACTTTACTATTACATAGTATTACATTTCCGTTGAGAATACGCGGTACACGTGACCAGTTTGTAGAATATTCTAGAGCTTCCGGTTATGAGTGTCTTCTTAGAGTTGCGACCATACAATTTACACCAGTCCGTAATATCCGAGATCATAGTTAATGCTGTGGACAGCCTGACAGACCACCGAGAGATGCTGGGATGTCAATTTGGAGATCATCAGCATACAACTGGTAAGAAGGATGAGTCGTGGGTTATAGAATTGATGAAAATGCTTGTAGTAAACAAGATCGGCGACAGAACACTGCCTTGCGGCACTCCAGTATTTAAACAAGTGGAGATATTATTCTATCTATCACTTTCCTAATTAAGTTTCTACAATACCCCAGAAAGGTGGTCCGACTGTCGTCCTCACTCATCAGAGAGTGATGACTCCACTATCTTCCTCCTCATCCCCACTTCACACTGCGCTCGCTCTTTCCCAAATAAGGTCTGGTCCACCGCTGTCACGGGGGCACACGGGAATCTCCGTGAGCTTGAACTTATGAGGGTACTCGGAGAATTCCCGTGCCCAGTCAACATCTGGACCACGACCGTTGTGAGCTTGAAGCACGCGACAAGTAAACCCTCGTTGAAGTCCACCTTCCACGTGCCTCCTGTTCCATTCAAGAGTCCTCAGCCTTAGCTGACGCTTGACGAAGGAAATGGGGCAATCCTCGTACTCAGGTCTTTTGCTCTTCAGGGCCGCTTCCTTGGCCAGTTGGTCCGCCCTTTGGTTACCTTCCATCCCCACCTGCGCCTTCACTCAATACAGCCTTACATCCGTCCCTTTCTGTCGCGCTTTCATGAAGTCCTCTTTCACTGCGATCGCTAGGGGATGGAGGGTGTCAGATCAGAGTCGTAAGTACCCCGTCGCTTTTACCAAAGCCAGCAGCTCTACCTGGTATAAAGTGCAGAAGTTGCCCAACTTGAGTTTCTTAGTAGCAACCTCTGCGGCGTTCCGCACAACGCAGAAGCCCGCACCCACCTTGTGGTCGATGCGGCTGCCGAGGTGGCAAGTTGGACTTCCTCCGCACTCTCCCCCAGGCAGAACTCCACACCAAGCTGCACAGACGGGTGTAGTAGGCTCAAGTGGCTAACTGGTCAGATATTAATCTTTCTAGAACCTTGGACAGAAACGGAAGTGAAGGTATATAGGGATAATCAGACAGTCAAGAACACAATGAAAAACCTCCTTTGTAGTAAAAGCATCAGCATCTCTTTACGCCATTGCTACGTATGACCCATTATTTTGTATGGATGTGAGGCTTGGACTATTGAAGATCTTAAACGTATTGAGGCTTTTGAGATCTGGACATATAGACCCATGTTGTCCATTAGCTGGATTCAGGGAGTGCCAACAAATTGGCCAAAAGCGTAACCTTATGGTTACGGTTAAAGAACGAAAAATCTCCTACCTCGGTCATGTACTCCATCGGCGATATGATCTTCTCCAATTAATTATTATGGGTAAAGTTTATGGCAAACGAAAGGTGGGTAGTTGGAAAAAGTCATGGTTGAGGAATATCAGGTAATGGACTGGCATATCTGAAGCATCTGAACTGTTCCGTCGAACCAGAGACAGAAAGGCAACCTTCACTAGTTGGAGAGGCACTTAGAAGAAGACAGGCAAGAATGGGTTTTCTTTTTCAAGAGAGGAATTATGTTGGATTTTTTGCAATGGGAAAGGATGAAGTAGCTCGCTGGCCTAATGATTAGAGAGTGGGGCTTTCATTCCGAAGGTCGCGGGTTCGGATCTCGGCGTGCACCGATGACCAGGAAACCCGCACACTGAAATCATCTTTGTGTGTGGTGGACCCAATGAAGTGGCAACAGGCTCGCCCCGTTACATGGGACTTAATCTGACATCTGACGAAATGGTGTTAATTCACCTCTTCCTACCCCTACTGGGGAAAAAGGCGTGATAATTTGGACCATAGATAATTTGGACCATAGATAATTTGGATCGTAGATAATTTGGACCATAGATAATTTGGACCATGGATAATTTGGACCATGGATAATTTGGACCATGAATAATTTGGACCATGGATAATTTGGACCATGGATAATTTGGACCATGGATAATTTGGACCATGGATAATTTGGACCATGGATAATTTGGACCATGGATAATTTGGACCATGGATAATTTGGACCATGGATAATTTGGACCATGGATAATTTGGACCATGGATAATTTGGACCATAGATAATTTGGACCATAGATAATTTGGATCGTAGATAATTTGGACCATAGATAATTTGGACCATGGATAATTTGGACCATGGATAATTTGGACCATGGATAATTTGGACCATGGATAATTTGGACCATGGATAATTTGGACCATGGATAATTTGGACCATGGATAATTTGGACCATGGATAATTTGGACCATGGATAATTTGGACCATGGATAATTTGGACCATGGATAATTTGGACCATGGATAATTTGGACCATGGATAATTTGGACCATGGATAATTTGGACCATACATAATTTGGACCATAGATAATTTGGACCATAGATAATTTGGATCGTAGATAATTTGGACCATAGATAATTTGGACCATAGATAACTTGGATCGTAGATAATTTGGACCATAGATAATTTGGACCATGGATAATTTGGACCATGGATAATTTGGACCATGGATAATTTGGACCATAGATAATTTGGACCATAGATAATTTGGATCGTAGATAATTTGGACCATAGATAATTTGGACCATAGATAATTTGGATCGTAGATAATTTGGACCATAGATAATTTGGACCATAGATAATTAAGATGGGAATAATCATTTTACGACTGATGCAATAAACACCGACGGCGTCCGAGTGGATAGATAAATATGCCCTCAGTCAGCTGTTCAATTGCCTAAAATTAAAAAAAAAATGCGTCAGAAGTTGGTTTAGCTGATAGATATTATAGCGTTGCTTGCTTAACTTGCTCATCAGTGTTTTAACTTAGGAAATCCTCGAAACCCGAAAGTGTAAAAATTCAAGAATATGGCGCCGTTGTCCGTTTCTACACACATGTTGCAACGATTCCTTATTAACCTGTATTACTCTTTATCATCACAGGGATCCGCATTTGTTCACGTATTCCGGTTCGAAGGGTGCCGTAACTAGTGTAGTTACCACGGTAACGAAGCTTACCATCTTGTCTTAAAGCGAAGAGCTCATTATGGTTCGGTGTCTAAACTAGCGCCGTCGCGTCGCTTAACAGAACAAAAGGAAAGAGACAGCTATATTTGTACTTATACGGGTTTACGATGAGTGCGAGTGAGACGGAACATATTGTATATACTCTCCGTAACGCGCTACACTGAAGACTAGTCTCCGTTCTATATCTCTCTCTCACTCTGAATATATAAAGATAGAAAGAGATAGAGAGATGTTTCTATAGTACAATATTTTATTCATCCATTGCTTTTGGTTTGTTTCTATTACAATCAATCAATAAACTGTCGACCAATAGCTCCCTCTCTCTCTGTTTATTGTCTCTCTCTATCTCTTTCTCACACAACACTCAAAACACTCGTACTAGATATTTCGCACTTCAATAATAATACATTGGGGGAAGTAATCTATATGGTTTCTTATTAGCCGGATAATGCCCAAGGCTGGGCATGGGCTCTGAAGCATCTCATTGAGGGGGAATTGGGCTTCAGACCCACTATGCTGGCCCAGTGTGGGTTGTCGGGCAAGTTGAAGTGGACTTGAGCTCCGTAAGACATTGGGCGGAACCCCTTAAACCTCTACATATGACTTATAGCAGATTATTAAAAAAAAACTAGAGAAATATTTTTTTTTTTTAATAATTATGAATATGAGTACAATTTGGTGCAGTGTACATGATTCCAAGTCATCACGTGTTCCGGTTTGAAGGGCGCTGTAGCTTATGAAATCACCAGCATAATGAAACTTAAATGCTCATCGAGATGAGCACAATTTGGTGCAGTGTACATGATTCCAAGTCATCACGTGTTCCGGTTTGAAGGGCGCTGTAGCTTATGAAATCACCAGCATAATGAAACTTAAATGCTCATCGAGATGAGCACAATTTGGTGCAGTGTACATTATTCCAAGTCATCACGTGTTCCGGTTTGAAGGGCGCTGTAGCTTATAAAATCACCAGCATAATGAGACTTAAATGCTCATCGAGATGAGCACAATTTGGTGCAGTGTACATTATTCCAAGTCATCACGTGTTCCGGTTTGAAGGGCGCTGTAGCTTATAAAATCACCAGCATAATGAGACTTAAATGCTCATCGAGATGAGCACAATTTGGTGCAGTGTACATTATTCCAAGTCATCACGTGTTCCGGTTTGAAGGGCGCTGTAGCTTATAAAATCACCAGCATAATGAGACTTAAATGCTCATCGAGATGAGCACAATTTGGTGCAGTGTACATTATTCCAAGTCATCACGTGTTCCGGTTTGAAGGGCGCTGTAGCTTATGAAATCACCAGCATAATGAAACTTAAATGCTCATCGAGATGAGCACAATTTGGTGCAGTGTACATTATTCCAAGTCATCACGTGTTCCGGTTTGAAGGGCGCTGTAGCTTATAAAATCACCAGCATAATGAGACTTAAATGCTCATCGAGATGAGCACAATTTGGTGCAGTGTACATTATTCCAAGTCATCACGTGTTCCGGTTTGAAGGGCGCTGTAGCTTATGAAATTACCAGCATAATGAGACGTAAATGCTCATCGAGATGAGCACAATTTGGTGCAGTGTACATTATTCCAAGTCATCACGTGTTCCGGTTTGAAGGGCGCTGTAGCTTATGAAATTACCAGCATAATGAGACGTAAATGCTCATCGAGATGAGCACAATTTGGTGCAGTGTACATTATTCCAAGTCATCACGTGTTCCGGTTTGAAGGGCGCTGTAGCTTATGAAATTACCAGCATAATGAGACGTAAATGCTCATCGAGATGAGCACAATTTGGTGCAGTGTACATTATTCCAAGTCATCACGTGTTCCGGTTTGAAGGGCGCTGTAGCTTATGAAATCACCAGCATAATGAAACTTAAATGCTCATCGAGATGAGCACAATTTGGTGCAGTGTACATTATTCCAAGTCATCACGTGTTCCGGCTTGAAGGGCGCTGCAGCCAGTGGGCTGCCGTACAGACGTGCTCCGGCAACAGAGGCACTACCACCGTCGTATCTAGAAGATCCTTTTGACAACGTTATTGCATCTCGCCGTCTCGTAACGCTTTTTGACGGCGGCGGGCATTTTGCTTTTCGGCGACAGCGAGTGACGGTCGTCACCGCCGCTAGTTGCGCTACCGTCGTCGTACGGTGCAGGGAATCCAACCACTTTCGACGGACGGAAGTGTTCGACGAACGATATTATCTCACTGCGCGAACAGTGAGTGGAGAAGCAGCCCTTGATGAAATCGTCAGACGTCCGCCGCACCGGCGCCCCGTCCGGGTCGTAGTGTCTCCAGCTCATCGCGGTGAGGTAGACGTGGAGGTAGCTCCCGTGGTTCCTGTCGATGCAGCGGCTGTGATCGCTGTTCCCGTATCTGTGCTGGCACAGGTGTATTCTGGTTTCCGCCAGGTCGTTCGTCATGCCAGGCACTTGATTTCGGAACTTGCTGTAACGGATTTTTTTTTTTTTAATTTTACAAACCAGCGGGTAGTTCATCTGACGGTGAGTGATACGGACGGCACTACAACGGCCGTGGAAATACTACGAGTATAGTTACCGCAGTAATTTCAATAGCTACAGCGCCCTTCAAACCGGATCACTGTAATATTTCTAAAATAATTCTTGGAGATTTTTTTTTTTTTAATGCCTCTGTATATAACTGTCCAGCAACAAAGACCTAACACCAGTAAACCCTGCTTCACCATCCAAACTAAATCTCTTACTATAGATCTTTACCACATCTTGAATAATACCATCAGGAACCAAAAGAAGCACATCTTCCACCATCAAGTATCCAGGACTTACCTGTACAATCCCCATCTGCGATCGTCGATGTAGACTCTGGTCTTCAACCTGCTGTATATCCTGTTCACTATGAACTCGAAGGTGTACATGGCGTACATGTACAAGGAGACGGCGTGACCCTCGTCCACCATCAGCCACTTGCCGATCTCGTCTATCACCGAATCGGCGGTGTCGCTCCTCTTCGCCAGCACCTCGTAGTCGACGCCGATGAACGTGGTGTCGACGTACATCGCGTCGATCGCGATCGGTTCGCCGTCGACATCGTGCAGCTTCGTATACTTAGGTATGTCGTTGATACTAAAAAAAAAAAAAAAATTAAAAAAAAAAATTAAAAAATGGGGAGCTGGCAGACGCTACTACAGCATTGCACTGATAGCCAGATGTAAGATGTTGAGTCTCATCACCCCTCGGTAATTTTAGCTACTGCACCCTTCAAAATGGTTACCTCGGCAGTTTCACTAGCTACAGCATTCTTCATACGGATTGCCTTATCAATTTACTAGCTACAACGCCCTTCTATACGGATTACTTAGCTGTTACACTAGCTACAGCAACCTTCAAATTGGTTACCTCGGCAGTTTCACCGGCTACAGCGACCCTCGCGCAATGGTTACCCGAGCAGTTCCACTAGCTACAGCATTCTTCATACTGATCGACTTATCGATTTACTAGCTACAACGCCCTTCTATACGGATTACTTAGCTGTTACACTAGCTACAGCAACCTTCAAATTGGTTACCTCGGCAGTTTCACCGGCTACAGCGACCCTCGCGCAATGGTTACCCGAGCAGTTCCACTAGCTACAGCATTCTTCATACGGATTGCCTTATCAATTTACTAGCTACAACGCCCTTCTATACGGGTTACTTAGCTGTTACACTAGCTACAGCAACCTTCAAATTGGTTACCTCGGCAGTTTCACTGGCTACAGCGACCCTCGCGCAATGGTTACCCGAGCAGTTCCACTAGCTACAGCATTCTTCATACTGATCGACTTATCGATTTACTAGCTACAACGCCCTTCTATACGGATTACTTAGCTGTTACACTAGCTACAGCAACCTTCAAATTGGTTACCTCGGCAGTTTCACCGGCTACAGCGACCCTCGCGCAATGGTTACCCGAGCAGTTCCACTAGCTACAGCATTCTTCATACGGATTGCCTTATCAATTTACTAGCTACAACGCCCTTCTATACGGGTTACTTAGCTGTTACACTAGCTACAGCAACCTTCAAATTGGTTACCTCGGCAGTTTCACTGGCTACAGCGACCCTCGCGCAATGGTTACCCGAGCAGTTCCACTAGCTACAGCATTCTTCATACTGATCGACTTATCGATTTACTAGCTACAACGCCCTTCTATACGGATTACTTAGCTGTTACACTAGCTACAGCAACCTTCAAATTAGTTACCTCGGCAGTTTCACCGGCTACAGCGACCCTCGCGCAATGGTTACCCGAGCAGTTCCACTAGCTACAGCATTCTTCATACTGATCGACTTATCGATTTACTAGCTACAACGCCCTTCTATACGGATTACTTAGCTGTTACACTAGCTACAGCAACCTTCAAATTGGTTACCTCGGCAGTTTCACTGGCTACAGCGACCCTCGCGCAATGGTTACCCGAGCAGTTCCACTAGCTACAGCATTCTTCATACTGATCGACTTATCGATTTACTAGCTACAACGCCCTTCTATACGGATTACTTAGCTGTTACACTAGCTACAGCAACCTTCAAATTGGTTACCTCGGCAGTTTCACTGGCTACAGCGACCCTCGCGCAATGGTTACCCCAGCAGTTCCACTAGCTACAGCATTCTTCATACGGATTGCCTTATCGATTTACTAGCTACAACGCCCTTCTATACGGGTTACTTAGCTGTTACACTAGCTACAGCAACCTTCAAATTGGTTACGTCGGCAGTTTCACTGGCTACAGCGACCCTCGCGCAATGGTTACCCCAGCAGTTCCACTAGCTACAGCATTCTTCATACTGATCGACTTATCGATTTACTAGCTACAACGCCCTTCTATACGGATTACTTAGCTGTTACACTAGCTACAGCAACCTTCAAATTGGTTACCTCGGCAGTTTCACTGGCTACAGCGACCCTCGCAATGGTTACCCCAGCAGTTTCACTAGCTACAGCATTCTTCATACTGATCGACTTATCGATTTACTAGCTACAACGCCCTTCTATACGGGTTACTTCAGCAGTTTCACTAGCTACAGCACCCTTCAAATTGGTTACACCAGCAGTTTCACCGGCTACGACTCTCATACACTGGCTACCCCGGCAGTTTCACTAGCTACAGTATTCTTCATACTGATTATCTCATCAACTTCACAAGCTACAACGCTCTTCATATTTGTTACTCCAGCAGTTTTACTACCTACAGCATCCTTCAAATTGGTTACCCCAGCAGTTTCACTAGCTACAGCATTCTTCATACTGATCGACTTATCGATTTACTAGCTACAACGCCCTTCTATACGGATTACTTAGCTGTTACACTAGCTACAGCAACCTTCAAATTGGTTACCTCGGCAGTTTCACTGGCTACAGCGACCCTCGCGCAATGGTTACCCGAGCAGTTCCACTAGCTACAGCATTCTTCATACTGATCGACTTATCGATTTACTAGCTACAACGCCCTTCTATACGGATTACTTAGCTGTTACACTAGCTACAGCAACCTTCAAATTGGTTACCTCGGCAGTTTCACTGGCTACAGCGACCCTCGCGCAATGGTTACCCGAGCAGTTCCACTAGCTACAGCATTCTTCATACTGATCGACTTATCGATTTACTAGCTACAACGCCCTTCTATACGGATTACTTAGCTGTTACACTAGCTACAGCAACCTTCAAATTGGTTACCTCGGCAGTTTCACTGGCTACAGCGACCCTCGCGCAATGGTTACCCGAGCAGTTCCACTAGCTACAGCATTCTTCATACTGATCGACTTATCGATTTACTAGCTACAACGCCCTTCTATACGGATTACTTAGCTGTTACACTAGCTACAGCAACCTTCAAATTGGTTACCTCGGCAGTTTCACCGGCTACAGCGACCCTCGCGCAATGGTTACCCGAGCAGTTCCACTAGCTACAGCATTCTTCATACTGATCGACTTATCGATTTACTAGCTACAACGCCCTTCTATACGGATTACTTAGCTGTTACACTAGCTACAGCAACCTTCAAATTGGTTACCTCGGCAGTTTCACCGGCTACAGCGACCCTCGCGCAATGGTTACCCGAGCAGTTCCACTAGCTACAGCATTCTTCATACTGATCGACTTATCGATTTACTAGCTACAACGCCCTTCTATACGGATTACTTAGCTGTTACACTAGCTACAGCAACCTTCAAATTGGTTACCTCGGCAGTTTCACCGGCTACAGCGACCCTCGCGCAATGGTTACCCGAGCAGTTCCACTAGCTACAGCATTCTTCATACTGATCGACTTATCGATTTACTAGCTACAACGCCCTTCTATACGGATTACTTAGCTGTTACACTAGCTACAGCAACCTTCAAATTGGTTACCTCGGCAGTTTCACCGGCTACAGCGACCCTCGCGCAATGGTTACCCGAGCAGTTCCACTAGCTACAGCATTCTTCATACTGATCGACTTATCGATTTACTAGCTACAACGCCCTTCTATACGGATTACTTAGCTGTTACACTAGCTACAGCAACCTTCAAATTGGTTACCTCGGCAGTTTCACCGGCTACAGCGACCCTCGCGCAATGGTTACCCGAGCAGTTCCACTAGCTACAGCATTCTTCATACTGATCGACTTATCGATTTACTAGCTACAACGCCCTTCTATACGGATTACTTAGCTGTTACACTAGCTACAGCAACCTTCAAATTGGTTACCTCGGCAGTTTCACCGGCTACAGCGACCCTCGCGCAATGGTTACCCGAGCAGTTCCACTAGCTACAGCATTCTTCATACTGATCGACTTATCGATTTACTAGCTACAACGCCCTTCTATACGGATTACTTAGCTGTTACACTAGCTACAGCAACCTTCAAATTGGTTACCTCGGCAGTTTCACCGGCTACAGCGACCCTCGCGCAATGGTTACCCGAGCAGTTCCACTAGCTACAGCATTCTTCATACTGATCGACTTATCGATTTACTAGCTACAACGCCCTTCTATACGGATTACTTAGCTGTTACACTAGCTACAGCAACCTTCAAATTGGTTACCTCGGCAGTTTCACCGGCTACAGCGACCCTCGCGCAATGGTTACCCGAGCAGTTCCACTAGCTACAGCATTCTTCATACTGATCGACTTATCGATTTACTAGCTACAACGCCCTTCTATACGGATTACTTAGCTGTTACACTAGCTACAGCAACCTTCAAATTGGTTACCTCGGCAGTTTCACCGGCTACAGCGACCCTCGCGCAATGGTTACCCGAGCAGTTCCACTAGCTACAGCATTCTTCATACTGATCGACTTATCGATTTACTAGCTACAACGCCCTTCTATACGGATTACTTAGCTGTTACACTAGCTACAGCAACCTTCAAATTGGTTACCTCGGCAGTTTCACCGGCTACAGCGACCCTCGCGCAATGGTTACCCGAGCAGTTCCACTAGCTACAGCATTCTTCATACTGATCGACTTATCGATTTACTAGCTACAACGCCCTTCTATACGGATTACTTAGCTGTTACACTAGCTACAGCAACCTTCAAATTGGTTACCTCGGCAGTTTCACCGGCTACAGCGACCCTCGCGCAATGGTTACCCGAGCAGTTCCACTAGCTACAGCATTCTTCATACTGATCGACTTATCGATTTACTAGCTACAACGCCCTTCTATACGGATTACTTAGCTGTTACACTAGCTACAGCAACCTTCAAATTGGTTACCTCGGCAGTTTCACCGGCTACAGCGACCCTCGCGCAATGGTTACCCGAGCAGTTCCACTAGCTACAGCATTCTTCATACTGATCGACTTATCGATTTACTAGCTACAACGCCCTTCTATACGGATTACTTAGCTGTTACACTAGCTACAGCAACCTTCAAATTGGTTACCTCGGCAGTTTCACCGGCTACAGCGACCCTCGCGCAATGGTTACCCGAGCAGTTCCACTAGCTACAGCATTCTTCATACTGATCGACTTATCGATTTACTAGCTACAACGCCCTTCTATACGGATTACTTAGCTGTTACACTAGCTACAGCAACCTTCAAATTGGTTACCTCGGCAGTTTCACCGGCTACAGCGACCCTCGCGCAATGGTTACCCGAGCAGTTCCACTAGCTACAGCATTCTTCATACTGATCGACTTATCGATTTACTAGCTACAACGCCCTTCTATACGGATTACTTAGCTGTTACACTAGCTACAGCAACCTTCAAATTGGTTACCTCGGCAGTTTCACCGGCTACAGCGACCCTCGCGCAATGGTTACCCGAGCAGTTCCACTAGCTACAGCATTCTTCATACTGATCGACTTATCGATTTACTAGCTACAACGCCCTTCTATACGGATTACTTAGCTGTTACACTAGCTACAGCAACCTTCAAATTGGTTACCTCGGCAGTTTCACCGGCTACAGCGACCCTCGCGCAATGGTTACCCGAGCAGTTCCACTAGCTACAGCATTCTTCATACTGATCGACTTATCGATTTACTAGCTACAACGCCCTTCTATACGGATTACTTAGCTGTTACACTAGCTACAGCAACCTTCAAATTGGTTACCTCGGCAGTTTCACTGGCTACAGCGACCCTCGCGCAATGGTTACCCGAGCAGTTCCACTAGCTACAGCATTCTTCATACTGATCGACTTATCGATTTACTAGCTACAACGCCCTTCTATACGGATTACTTAGCTGTTACACTAGCTACAGCAACCTTCAAATTGGTTACCTCGGCAGTTTCACCGGCTACAGCGACCCTCGCGCAATGGTTACCCGAGCAGTTCCACTAGCTACAGCATTCTTCATACTGATCGACTTATCGATTTACTAGCTACAACGCCCTTCTATACGGATTACTTAGCTGTTACACTAGCTACAGCAACCTTCAAATTGGTTACCTCGGCAGTTTCACCGGCTACAGCGACCCTCGCGCAATGGTTACCCGAGCAGTTCCACTAGCTACAGCATTCTTCATACTGATCGACTTATCGATTTACTAGCTACAACGCCCTTCTATACGGATTACTTAGCTGTTACACTAGCTACAGCAACCTTCAAATTGGTTACCTCGGCAGTTTCACCGGCTACAGCGACCCTCGCGCAATGGTTACCCGAGCAGTTCCACTAGCTACAGCATTCTTCATACTGATCGACTTATCGATTTACTAGCTACAACGCCCTTCTATACGGATTACTTAGCTGTTACACTAGCTACAGCAACCTTCAAATTGGTTACCTCGGCAGTTTCACTGGCTACAGCGACCCTCGCGCAATGGTTACCCGAGCAGTTCCACTAGCTACAGCATTCTTCATACTGATCGACTTATCGATTTACTAGCTACAACGCCCTTCTATACGGATTACTTAGCTGTTACACTAGCTACAGCAACCTTCAAATTGGTTACCTCGGCAGTTTCACTGGCTACAGCGACCCTCGCAATGGTTACTTCAGCAGTTTCACTAGCTACAGCACCCTTCAAATTGGTTACACCAGCAGTTTCACCGGCTACGACTCTCATACACTGGCTACCCCGGCAGTTTCACTAGCTACAGTATTCTTCATACTGATTATCTCATCAACTTCACAAGCTACAACGCTCTTCATATTTGTTACTCCAGCAGTTTTACTACCTACAGCATCCTTCAAATTGGTTACCCGAGCAGTTTCACTAGCTACAGCATTCTTCATACTGATCGACTTATCGATTTACTAGCTACAACGCCCTTCTATACGGATTACTTAGCTGTTACACTAGCTACAGCAACCTTAAATATGGTTACCTCGGCAGTTTCACCGGCTACAGCGACCCTCGCGCAATGGTTACCCGAGCAGTTCCACTAGCTATAGCATTCTTCATACTGATCGACTTATCGATTTACTAGCTACAACGCCCTTCTATACGGATTACTTAGCTGTTACACTAGCTACAGCAACCTTCAAATTGGTTACCTCGGCAGTTTCACTGGCTACAGCGACCCTCGCGCAATGGTTACCCGAGCAGTTCCACTAGCTACAGCATTCTTCATACTGATCGACTTATCGATTTACTAGCTACAACGCCCTTCTATACGGATTACTTAGCTGTTACACTAGCTACAGCAACCTTCAAATTGGTTACCTCGGCAGTTTCACCGGCTACAGCGACCCTCGCGCAATGGTTACCCGAGCAGTTCCACTAGCTACAACATTCTTCATACTGATCGACTTATCGATTTACTAGCTACAACGCCCTTCTATACGGATTACTTAGCTGTTACACTAGCTACAGCAACCTTCAAATTGGTTACCTCGGCAGTTTCACTGGCTACAGCGACCCTCGCGCAATGGTTACCCGAGCAGTTCCACTAGCTACAGCATTCTTCATACTGATCGACTTATCGATTTACTAGCTACAACGCCCTTCTATACGGATTACTTAGCTGTTACACTAGCTACAGCAACCTTCAAATTGGTTACCTCGGCAGTTTCACCGGCTACAGCGACCCTCGCGCAATGGTTACCCGAGCAGTTCCACTAGCTACAGCATTCTTCATACTGATCGACTTATCGATTTACTAGCTACAACGCCCTTCTATACGGATTACTTAGCTGTTACACTAGCTACAGCAACCTTCAAATTGGTTACCTCGGCAGTTTCACTGGCTACAGCGACCCTCGCGCAATGGTTACCCGAGCAGTTCCACTAGCTACAGCATTCTTCATACTGATCGACTTATCGATTTACTAGCTACAACGCCCTTCTATACGGATTACTTAGCTGTTACACTAGCTACAGCAACCTTCAAATTGGTTACCTCGGCAGTTTCACCGGCTACAGCGACCCTCGCGCAATGGTTACCCGAGCAGTTCCACTAGCTACAGCATTCTTCATACTGATCGACTTATCGATTTACTAGCTACAACGCCCTTCTATACGGATTACTTAGCTGTTACACTAGCTACAGCAACCTTCAAATTGGTTACCTCGGCAGTTTCACCGGCTACAGCGACCCTCGCGCAATGGTTACCCGAGCAGTTCCACTAGCTACAGCATTCTTCATACTGATCGACTTATCGATTTACTAGCTACAACGCCCTTCTATACGGATTACTTAGCTGTTACACTAGCTACAGCAACCTTCAAATTGGTTACCTCGGCAGTTTCACCGGCTACAGCGACCCTCGCGCAATGGTTACCCGAGCAGTTCCACTAGCTACAGCATTCTTCATACTGATCGACTTATCGATTTACTAGCTACAACGCCCTTCTATACGGATTACTTAGCTGTTACACTAGCTACAGCAACCTTCAAATTGGTTACCTCGGCAGTTTCACTGGCTACAGCGACCCTCGCGCAATGGTTACCCGAGCAGTTCCACTAGCTACAGCATTCTTCATACTGATCGACTTATCGATTTACTAGCTACAACGCCCTTCTATACGGATTACTTAGCTGTTACACTAGCTACAGCAACCTTCAAATTGGTTACCTCGGCAGTTTCACTGGCTACAGCGACCCTCGCAATGGTTACTTCAGCAGTTTCACTAGCTACAGCACCCTTCAAATTGGTTACACCAGCAGTTTCACCGGCTACGACTCTCATACACTGGCTACCCCGGCAGTTCCACTAGCTACAGCATTCTTCATACTGATCGACTTATCGATTTACTAGCTACAACGCCCTTCTATACGGATTACTTAGCTGTTACACTAGCTACAGCAACCTTCAAATTGGTTACCTCGGCAGTTTCACCGGCTACAGCGACCCTCGCGCAATGGTTACCCGAGCAGTTCCACTAGCTACAGCATTCTTCATACTGATCGACTTATCGATTTACTAGCTACAACGCCCTTCTATACGGATTACTTAGCTGTTACACTAGCTACAGCAACCTTCAAATTGGTTACCTCGGCAGTTTCACTGGCTACAGCGACCCTCGCGCAATGGTTACCCGAGCAGTTCCACTAGCTACAGCATTCTTCATACTGATCGACTTATCGATTTACTAGCTACAACGCCCTTCTATACGGATTACTTAGCTGTTACACTAGCTACAGCAACCTTCAAATTGGTTACCTCGGCAGTTTCACCGGCTACAGCGACCCTCGCGCAATGGTTACCCGAGCAGTTCCACTAGCTACAGCATTCTTCATACTGATCGACTTATCGATTTACTAGCTACAACGCCCTTCTATACGGATTACTTAGCTGTTACACTAGCTACAGCAACCTTCAAATTGGTTACCTCGGCAGTTTCACCGGCTACAGCGACCCTCGCGCAATGGTTACCCGAGCAGTTCCACTAGCTACAGCATTCTTCATACTGATCGACTTATCGATTTACTAGCTACAACGCCCTTCTATACGGATTACTTAGCTGTTACACTAGCTACAGCAACCTTCAAATTGGTTACCTCGGCAGTTTCACTGGCTACAGCGACCCTCGCGCAATGGTTACCCGAGCAGTTCCACTAGCTACAGCATTCTTCATACTGATCGACTTATCGATTTACTAGCTACAACGCCCTTCTATACGGATTACTTAGCTGTTACACTAGCTACAGCAACCTTCAAATTGGTTACCTCGGCAGTTTCACTGGCTACAGCGACCCTCGCAATGGTTACTTCAGCAGTTTCACTAGCTACAGCACCCTTCAAATTGGTTACACCAGCAGTTTCACCGGCTACGACTCTCATACACTGGCTACCCCGGCAGTTTCACTAGCTACAGTATTCTTCATACTGATTATCTCATCAACTTCACAAGCTACAACGCTCTTCATATTTGTTACTCCAGCAGTTTTACTACCTACAGCATCCTTCAAATTGGTTACCCGAGCAGTTTCACTAGCTACAGCATTCTTCATACTGATCGACTTATCGATTTACTAGCTACAACGCCCTTCTATACGGATTACTTAGCTGTTACACTAGCTACAGCAACCTTAAATATGGTTACCTCGGCAGTTTCACCGGCTACAGCGACCCTCGCGCAATGGTTACCCGAGCAGTTCCACTAGCTACAGCATTCTTCATACTGATCGACTTATCAATTTACTAGCTACAACGCCCTTCTATACGGATTACTTAGCTGTTACACTAGCTACAGCAACCTTCAAATTGGTTACCTCGGCAGTTTCACTGGCTACAGCGACCCTCGCGCAATGGTTACCCGAGCAGTTCCACTAGCTACAGCATTCTTCATACTGATCGACTTATCGATTTACTAGCTACAACGCCCTTCTATACGGATTACTTAGCTGTTACACTAGCTACAGCAACCTTCAAATTGGTTACCTCGGCAGTTTCACCGGCTACAGCGACCCTCGCGCAATGGTTACCCGAGCAGTTCCACTAGCTACAGCATTCTTCATACTGATCGACTTATCGATTTACTAGCTACAACGCCCTTCTATACGGATTACTTAGCTGTTACACTAGCTACAGCAACCTTCAAATTGGTTACCTCGGCAGTTTCACTGGCTACAGCGACCCTCGCGCAATGGTTACCCGAGCAGTTCCACTAGCTACAGCATTCTTCATACTGATCGACTTATCGATTTACTAGCTACAACGCCCTTCTATACGGATTACTTAGCTGTTACACTAGCTACAGCAACCTTCAAATTGGTTACCTCGGCAGTTTCACCGGCTACAGCGACCCTCGCGCAATGGTTACCCGAGCAGTTCCACTAGCTACAGCATTCTTCATACTGATCGACTTATCGATTTACTAGCTACAACGCCCTTCTATACGGATTACTTAGCTGTTACACTAGCTACAGCAACCTTCAAATTGGTTACCTCGGCAGTTTCACTGGCTACAGCGACCCTCGCGCAATGGTTACCCGAGCAGTTCCACTAGCTACAGCATTCTTCATACTGATCGACTTATCGATTTACTAGCTACAACGCCCTTCTATACGGATTACTTAGCTGTTACACTAGCTACAGCAACCTTCAAATTGGTTACCTCGGCAGTTTCACCGGCTACAGCGACCCTCGCGCAATGGTTACCCGAGCAGTTCCACTAGCTACAGCATTCTTCATACTGATCGACTTATCGATTTACTAGCTACAACGCCCTTCTATACGGATTACTTAGCTGTTACACTAGCTACAGCAACCTTCAAATTGGTTACCTCGGCAGTTTCACTGGCTACAGCGACCCTCGCGCAATGGTTACCCGAGCAGTTCCACTAGCTACAGCATTCTTCATACTGATCGACTTATCGATTTACTAGCTACAACGCCCTTCTATACGGATTACTTAGCTGTTACACTAGCTACAGCAACCTTCAAATTGGTTACCTCGGCAGTTTCACCGGCTACAGCGACCCTCGCGCAATGGTTACCCGAGCAGTTCCACTAGCTACAGCATTCTTCATACTGATCGACTTATCGATTTACTAGCTACAACGCCCTTCTATACGGATTACTTAGCTGTTACACTAGCTACAGCAACCTTCAAATTGGTTACCTCGGCAGTTTCACTGGCTACAGCGACCCTCGCAATGGTTACCCCAGCAGTTTCACTAGCTACAGCATTCTTCATACGGATTGCCTTATCAATTTACTAGCTACAACATCCTTCTATACGGATTACTTAGCTGTTACACTAGCTACAGCAACCTTCAAATTGGTTACACCAGCAGTTTCACCGGCTACGACTCTCATACACTGGCTACCCCGGCAGTTTCACTAGCTACAGTATTCTTCATACTGATTATCTCATCAACTTCACAAGCTACAACGCTCTTCATATTTGTTACTCCAGCAGTTTTACTACCTACAGCATCCTTCAAATTGGTTACCCGAGCAGTTTCACTAGCTACAGCATTCTTCATACGGATTGCCTTATCAATTTACTAGCTACAACATCCTTCTATACGGATTACTTAGCTGTTACACTAGCTACAGCACCCTTCAAATTGGTTACACCAGCAGTTTCACCGGCTACGACTCTCATACACTGGCTACCCCGGCAGTTTCACTAGCTACAGTATTCTTCATACTGATTATCTCATCAACTTCACAAGCTACAACGCTCTTCATATTTGTTACTCCAGCAGTTTTACTACCTACAGCATCCTTCAAATTGGTTACCCCAGCAGTGTCACTAGCTACATCATCCTTCCAATTGGTTACTTCAGCAGTGTCACTAGCTACATCATCCTTCCAATTGGTTACTTCAGCAGTGTCACTAGCTACATCATCCTTCCAATTGGTTACTTCAGCAGTTACACTAGCTACAGCATCCTTCCAATTGGTTACTTCAGCAGTGTCACTAGCTACATCATCCTTCCAATTGGTTACTTCAGCAGTTACACTAGCTACAGCATCCTTCCAATTGGTTACTTCAGCAGTGTCACTAGCTACAGCATCCTTCCAATTGGTTACTTCAGCAGTTACACTAGCTACAGCATCCTTCCAATTGGTTACTTCAGCAGTTACACTAGCTACAGCATCCTTCCAATTGGTTACTTCAGCAGTGTCACTAGCTACATCATCCTTCCAATTGGTTACTTCAGCAGTTACACTAGCTACAGCATCCTTCAAACTGGTTCCTTTAACAGTTTCAATACCTACAGCGCCCTTCAAAGTGGAAAACGATGAGTTCACCACCACCACTACTGTTCGTTGGTGGTAATTAAATCAAGATCTGGGCTGAAGGGCGCTGTAGTCATTTCGTGTCAAAGCGAAAAACTGCAATAACTAATAGAGTTACCGTATTCTGAAGTCACCGGTATACAACACTGTTGTCTTCGCTGTCTTGAATAGAAACATTGTGGAGCCGAACGAGTGACCTGCTGGTATCAAGGTTACTTCCAAGATCAGCTCATCCCAACCCATCTCCGGAACACTTGGTAAAGTGATCAGCTCGCTATCTGGAAAACAATCAAGCAGCTAACCCAGGAGTCATAGCACCAGTCATGCTGGAAATGGTGGAAGGAAATCTATTACAACACACTGGGGCAATTTATATATAGTGGCCATAACAGCCCACTTGATGTTCCCACTGCTGGGACAAAGACTTTACAAGAACTTCAGTCGAGGTCATATCCCACTGGTGCAATGTCCAGTGGGCTTCCGCCAGCTGATGAAGATATAGTTCTCATCTTCAACAATATATTTGCATCAGCAACAGCATCCTGTAGCCCACTGCTGGACATAGGCCTCCTTGAGGTATGCCGACTGCAATTAACTCTGGTCTCAAAATCCGAAGCCCGATCCCATTCTTATCATATCCAGAGATTATGAGCTCAGTATCCATTCAGCTACAAGTGTCTTCAAGGACTTCCCCGTCTACTCGCTACTAGTTACTTAACTGGTAGCGTTAAAAAATTTACTGGTGGTAGGTCTTCAATGCCAGTCAATCTCCGAAGGTACCACAGCAATCCCTCTTACAGCAGTCAAGCAGAAGTGTGTACTGTATTCCGGTTTGAAGGATGCTGTAGTGACATTATTCGGATAAAAAATACTCTACATCTAAAGTCTCTCGAGCCTCAAGCACAATGTGGTGAAGTGTATACCATCGTTACTATCTCCACATTGATGGTGAACGGTTACTGTTGGATGTGCGGGCATATGACATGTAAGTCATGATCATCAGCAGATATATATCTATTGCCTGTACCAAATATCCCACCACCATGTTGGCCTAATGCAGGTGGGAGACGGATCCTCATTTGTTGATTAGCAGGGTCCATCATAAGTGAGGGTGATGGAAGGTTTTTTCCTGCGAGTTGTTGTGCGGGAACCCTTACAACCTTCGTGTTGACAAATGATATCAACCAAGTGGATACTTTATAAAGCCACTTAAGTAGCTGCTGAACTCTGAGGACCTACTCATCCATTTTATCATATATTCATTACATAACAATCACCGTCATCTATCTGGTGATGAATTGTATAAAGACTTAGGTTACTTACACTACTTACAAAGAATAAGAATTTCATGTAGAAATAAAACTGTGTAGAACTGCACAGGGAATGTCTGTCGAGTTCAAATTTATCTGATATAATAACTCACCTCTACCCAAAGGTCTGACATAACTCATCAATGATGAGCATTCCTCAAACTTGATGATGGACGCTGTAATTTCTGATGTGTATATGTATATGTTTCCCTTTGCTAAATGTTTCTTGAGAGAATAGTGTGATAAACCTTGGATATGGTCACCGTGATAGTGGCTGAGGAAGTAAGCTCTTGAATATAAATTTTCTTTTTCAAAATTGTCCACCGATATACCTGAAATAAGAATTATTGCCGAATTGTATAGATGTCACAAATTTTTATATGTAGCTTTAGAATTTTAATGAAGAAAGCTTAGAGAAATTAGTTAACTATGTTAGTATTATTTTCTATATATAACATAGTAAAAAGACAAGATATTCAGTGTTGAATGTTGGATCAGTACCTAATAAAATGACAGATATATGTCTATAATTATAGGCAGTTCCAACACTATGAACTCATTATTCTCATCTCATCATATGCAATATCTCAGTTTGTCTATAACACCACATAAGTGAGAACAAAGTTTAATATACATTAAACAGTGCATACTCATGTAAATTTATTACATTTAAGCAATACTTTTTTAAAATAACATTTTTACTTTGTTATATATGTTTAATTTTAGTTTATTATCACTATCTAAAAAGACAAATAGACATCTTTTTACATCTATGTTGTTTTATAATTATATAAATTGCATTACCTGGAATTTCGGCAATTTTACCATGAAAAGAACTTCGGCAGCACATATCATATTATTTAAAAGAAATTAGATAGAATATAATAACATAAACATAAGAAATTTATTTACACAAGAATTAAATTCAGTTTAAAATACTCGGTTGTGTACATGTGAACAGACAATAAATAATCTTCAGTATCTAATGTTGAAAACACTAGTCTATATAACAATAATATTACATATAAACACTTGAAATAACTTCACAAAGTCAATTGCAATGATAAATGTGATAAGTTTTTATGTTGTTAAATCAGTAATGATAAAAGGACTATTCCCAAACTGTCAAACTTGGCGGGTTTTTATTTAGGCAAAGTGTCTGTTCGTTCTGCCTATTGACAACTTGTTTGTTATTGAAATATAACGACAGCGTTAATACGTTGAATCTAATTTTTTTTTGTAATATTTGCCTCTGAGGAGCTAGGATCCTATTAAAAAATTACAAAAATAAGCCCAATATGTCAACGAAAAGGCGTACCAAAAAGACGTTTACTGCTGGACATAAGTCTCTAAAGATTTCCATATTGATCGGTTCTACGCTGCTCGCATTCAACGGCTTCTCGCGACCTGCATTTGCAGGGTTTCATAAAGAGAGATTTGGGCCATTTTCCACCACAGTGACCAATTTTTGGCGGATAGGAACTAGAGCCTTGTTTGTTGATTAGCATGGTGCACCACGAGCAGGTGAGGTTGGCTTGGATTTTCCCGTAAGTGGTTGTGCAAGACCCCTTACACCTCTCACGCACCCATTAATTCACGCACACTTATATAGTTCAATAATCCGATTTTAAGGACTTTAATTAAATAATAATAAAAACCTGTTCCTCGTTTTACATGAAATAAAAATCTACCATTCTTATTACAATGATTATTTTTACTTTTGTCTTCTTACCGTCATGATATCATCAAATAGTACCCAACATTTGACGCGAGGACACAGATTTCTTTTAAAACTAGTTGGAGCAGATGAATCCAACTTTGATTATATCCTTAGTACTTACATGAAGATGCACTGCGCAAATGTAAAGACTCTGTGAGTATAAGTATTTTTTTTCTCGAAAATGCTAGTTATTATACATATTTAATAATTGAAGAAAATGCAGACATCTGTTCAAGAAACAATAACTTTCGAAAAAAAAATATATTTTCGACACACTTTTATCTAGAACATTACATTACTATGTATGCATCAGCTCGTCAATCTATCATCTCATTATTTTAGTTCACCATGCGAATTTCATATTGACACTCTTTGGAAATCTACGCAATAGTCAGAAAAACACATTAAAAATAAAACAGCGTTTTCGAAAAGTAATACATAACTGAATGCGTCATCTCAATAACAAGTAGACAAATAATAAAAATGATTGGGTAATGTTAAATAAAAAACTAAATTGCAGTATTTTACGATATGTAAATTACTAACATTTGTGACTTCCTGTCGGAAAAAAATATATCTCTGTGATCATACGAGAATGTATATCACTCAAAAAAGAGCAGAAAATAATTTCAGGTGTATCATTTATACAAAGACATTGTACGTTGTGTGTAGCCTTTGTGTTGCGTTGCCCCGTAAAGGCTCACTTATCGTCGTCACCATCGCAGAAAATAAAAGAGAAAGAAAACGCTTCTCACTTTTTAGTTGACGCCATATGCCGCTTATTTATAGCTTATTTTTTTTTATATTGTCACGCCTTTTTCCCAGTAGGGGTAGGCAGAGGTGAATAAGCACCCACATTTCTCCAGAATGTGGTCAGATTAGGTCCCATGTAACAGGGGGCGAGCCTGTTGCCACTTTATTGGGGCCACCACACACACACACACGAAGATGATTTCAGTGTGCGGATTTCCTCACGATGTTTTCCATCACGGTTTGTATTTCGCTGTTGTAACTAAAGTTCATAAATGTACAGCTTAACAAAGGAGAAAACATTTTAAATTTAGCGAAGTATATAATAATGTCAATATAGTAAAAAAGTTAGAAATAATGTCATTGACCACTAATTGGAGTAAATTATTCTTATTTGTATGTTTGTAAATTTGTGTTTGGTCTGCTTCCCTTCATACGTCTGTGAATCAAAACAATGTCTAAGATAACCCCGTTTTAATGTTTTTTTTTTATTTAATTGATAATATTTCCAATTTCTAGGTAATTAAAATATCTCAAGCCTTATGTATGAAGAGAGAGAGAGAGGTGTAAGGAATCCCTCATAACAGCTCTCGGGACCAAAGCCAACCTCATCTACTTCCCCTCAAAGGGTTCCCGCCTTGTGGCTGGGTCGCCCACGGTGAAGCGAAGAGGAACCTACCCGGCTGGCCCGAGGCGGCCGCTCCAGGGTAGACCACCGGTTCCACTGTGAGCTCGCCTCGGATGCGCGATGGTGGGCTACATGGGCGGTTTTATACTGCCCCTTGCAGCCGAGGTGAAGTCGCGGGGAAAGTACCCTCTGCGATTAAGCGGTGCCGCATCGCAGATTCGGCGGCGGTAGGTCTGTGGGGGAAGAGGAGCATCGGTATTGCGATGCGCCGCTCTCCCTATCCTCCGGCAGAGGCCGCGAGAGGATCCGCCGGGGGGAGTCGGAAAAGTGTTCTCTCCTGGCTTCCATGGCCTCTGGTTGACGGGTTCCGGGGAATCCGTAGAACGCGCGACTACAAGAGGCCGAGGAAGAGGCGCGCTGTGTATTCCGGCGTGCCCCTATAGAGGTGGAAACGGAGGGTTCTTCCCTTTCTCCAAAGGTGGGGCTGCTTTGTGCAACCAGCGATTGCGGGGTCGCGGATGTGTGCGAAAGCTTTCTCGTGACCCTGCCATTAGGCGACGAGGTAGAACATCGTGGAGGTTTTAGTCAGTGCAAATCCGAAATATCTTGTCCTTGCGCCCGCGAGGACTTGTATGAGCAGGCATTTCCTCCACGTTCAACAAAAATAAACCGCATCTACTTGTGATGTACTCAGCTAATCAACACACGAGACTCTGGCACGAGCTCGCATTGGGCCAGCGTGGTAAAAAATGGCCCCAATCTCCCTAAATGACCAACGGCCCCTTGTGCCCGGAAGTACCGGAGACCATGCTAACCGTAAGGTCGCGGGTACCCGCTGGATGTTAGCAGCGCAAGACCGATCGATGCTCTTTGGGGAAAGCCTATGTCTAGCAGTAACTGATGACGAGGAGTTATGAATTATTTTTTTTTTAATTTGGAGAACAGTGGCTATAAAAGTAGTATAATTATAAACAAATCTATATTTAACTAAGCACCATCTATATCTCCTTGGTAGAAGTTGTTCGTGAGCGTTATATTATTTGAACATATATTACCAAATATACTAGTAGCTCGCAGGCCTAATGGTTAAACTGTGCGGCCTTCATTCCGAAGGTCGCGGATTCGACCGGCATGTACCAATGACTTTAATATTAAAGTTGTGTATCAATCCGCGTTGGGCTCGCGTGGTGACTGTGGCTTAATCGCCCTCATATTGAAGGTAGGCCTGTGAACCGGTGGAGACGTAAATTGGCTGTTATGGTATGGGTATATATTACCAAATATAATTACAAAACTACACGATTTACACACGGTTTGGGTTGAGAAGAGATCAAGAACTCCCGACCAACCAATTCATTGAATTCCTCTGGAAATATATTGATAAATGAATGTTTTCTATAGTTAGACTTGCAGAAGGAAGCATGCAAAAAGGTAGAGCGTCGCTGCGAGCTTGCAGGAATATATATATTTATTTTCGAGATTAGATACGGAGAGTCTATATGCGATTGAGCTACTTTAGCTAAAAATGCAATAACAGCGATTTTCCATCATTCTTGAAATGGGAGGACAAGATATCTCCTCCACCTTTCGTAATAACTTATATCATATTTTTTTACTTTTGTACCGCACGAATCTAAGAAATTTACGCTTTATTTATTCCAGCCTTTCTACATATATCTATATACATAATACTGGGGATTCTATACCTAAGAACAATATGATGCTGCCCACAAAAGAGCAGTACAATATTTTGTATATTCTAATATCGGTAAACTGTGAGCTGGATCTTAATACTAGTCCCATCGTCCTATTAGCTTTCAAACTTACTCCTTGGAGGTGATTTCCATTGTGTAGGTTATTTTATAAAGTTTCCTGATGAAAGTGATTAATTAACATTTAGTTAGGTTTAGACCTAGTAGCACGCAATGCATTCGAAAAAATGCGCAAAATTTTATGCTGTCGCAACATCAAAATACCTTTGCGCCTCCGTCTACTAATATGCTATATCTGGCCCATCCTTCTATACGGATGCGAGGCCTGGACAGTAAAAAAAGACCTCTGAAAACGTATAGAAGCGTTCGAGATGTGGGCATATAGGCGCATGTTGGCCATTAGCTGGACTCGGAGAGTGACAAACGAGGAGGTTCTACGACGAGTCCACCAAAAAAGGGAACTTTTGCAGACCATCAAGATGAGAAAAGTATCGTATCTCGGCCACGTGCTCAGGCATGACAGATATGATCTCCTCCAACTCATCTTAATGGGAAAAGTTGCCGGTAAAATGAGTGCTGGTCGTAGAAAGAAATCATGGTTACGCAACATCGGAGAGTGGACGGGAACTGCGAGTGCCGCCCAACTATTTCGCCTCGCAAGAGACAAAGTTATATTTGGAGAACTGACCGCCAACCTTCGCTAGTCGGAGAGGCACCTTAAGAAGAAGAAGACCTAGGCTAATAATCCGACAATAGTCTTCAAATTTTTATACATCTTTCTATAATAGAGTACAAACTGAAATGTCGTCGGCATAACTTGGAATGTCATTTATATAGATATTAAATAATAGGGGAGAGAGTAATGACCCTTGTGGAACTCCCGATGGGATGCAGTACCGGTAATGAAGCTGTTAACCACATCCGCCTGCGAACCCACCCACCACCACCCACATAGTAAATTAAAAATAATTCTACTAGTCTCTTTTGCTTGAGACCCTCTGGGTAAGTACCACTGCAGCGCCTACTTCTACCGTCAAATAATCATGTGCAACACGGTAAGTGTTCCGGATTGAAGGGCGCTGTAACTAGTGTAATTATTGGGATAACGAGACAACATCTTATATGTCTTATGGCGTAGAGCGTAACGTGGTGCAGTACGTACCAACCTAACCAGCGACACGTTGTTTTGGGTGGTCGTATCACTTACTTGAATAAAAAAAAATCTAGCTATCATATACTGTTATGAACACAGATTTACGATATGAAGGTAGTCTTAGAATTTTCTTTTCCTCACATACCCAATCCCACTATATAAAGAATGAAGTGTATTATGGTTTTGATCGCCCACTTGCATCATCATCCTTTGTCCCAAATATTAGCAGAGAGCATCCAAAAAAACCATTAAGCTATTAGCTCTTGAAGCTTAATTATATTTAACTATGCTTAATGAGTTCGAATCTTTTTTTTTTATTATCATTACACAGTATTTTTTTTAAGTGAACATATTACTATTAAATTCCATACAAAAGTTATTTTATTGTAATAAGTACGATATTTGGAATGATGCAATTTAATTCAACATGCTTTAACACCTGTGAGCGTTGGTCCTGATTCCCAGCAGTGGGAACGATAAAAAATATCTGTTTTATAGACACAGCTTCTTCTTTAAACATTCTTTTACACTCTTTATTGGTTGTGTACTTACAGAGGTAACGATATTCGATCTCTGATGTTTCGGTTGGTGAGCGGTATGTGATGCAGTATAATATCTAAGGGTTGCCATGTTGTTATGGGCGTATCACTTACCATCAGATGAACGTCCCACTCGTCAGGTCTGGTGAATAAAAAAAAAAAAAATTATAATCTCAGGTGATGATAACCTGTCACACAAGTTGCAAGTCTTCCAGAACTGATAACTTCAATTATGTAAACAAAACAATATTTATATATATTCACAAAGATTTAAATAAATAATACAAATAACATAGTATTAGACCACAGAGTTTCTATAACAACCGTTACCATAGCAACCGCACATATATTCCGTAACGAAAACATATATAAAAGTCAAATACATATAAAACTATGCAATTCGAAAGGTAAATATCCTATAACCGTCTGTAGATCATTCCGCGTCGGATGGTCATGTTTCACGTCGATACGTTCACTTGTTTTCAAGTGATCCGCGAATAAACAACACCATTTTAATAAGGTATATACATTATCAGCTGATAGACGTCCCACTGCTGGGCATAAACCTCCACCAAAGATCGCTCACAACGATCGATCTGCGCTGCCTTCAAGCTTACGGCCAACATGGCTGCCGGTACCGCCTGCAATAAGTAGCCGTCTGTAAGGGTTCATATTTGGGATTTAGGCCAACCCCCACCACGCTAGCCCAGCACGGGTTGGTGAGAACCAGGGACTCGTTTCTTGGTTATCAAGCTGCACGGCGAGCTGGTGAGTTTGGCTCGGATCCCGTACGCTGTTTACATTACAACCGACACATTTGTGACTCAGCTCATTAAACACCATTAAATCTATTTACAATAGATTTTTGCCTAATGTAAACAATAAAATGTATATATATATCGAAATCAAAAGGATTACAAATTAGTGTATAATTTCTAACGTGATATAACGTTATGTATATACTTTACAAGTGTTTGCGACTGTAGCTTAGTTTAAAAATAGATCAAAACACAATCTAGAATAAAGTCAAAATGGATTCAGAACTAGACAATGGTGAGATATCATGTAGTCATTGGGCTGTAGCTAGTGTAATTACCGCGGTAACGAGTGATGTAGTGTGTATATTTTATGTCACGTGTCACAAGTGAACGCCTCGCTAGTCTCGTCGTGATGTAGATATAAGAAGAAGATATGGTGCAGTGTGTGCATACTAACTAATGCCTCGTTATGAGCGGGTATATCACTTGTTGATAGGCGAACGTCATACTAATCACGTAGTGGCATCGAATTAAAAAAAAAATGTGGTGCAGTGTATACATCCTAACCAATGCCGATTTTTGGCGAATAAGTAATTTACTAAGAGCTATATCGATAATCTCATCGTGAGGTTTTAAAAAAAAAAGTGATGCAGTGTATACATCCTAACGCCGAGTTTGTGCGAATGAGTAACTTACTAAGAGCTGTCTCGATAATCTCATCATGCGGTTTAAAAAAAAAAAGTGATGCAGTGTATACATCCTAACGCCGAGTTTGTGCGAATGAGTAACTTACTAAGACCTGTCTCGATAATCTCATCATGCGGTTTAAAAAAAAAAAGTGATGCAGTGTATACATCCTAACGCCGAGTTTGTGCGAATGAGTAACTTACTAAGACCTGTCTCGATAATCTCATCATGCGGTTTAAAAAAAAAAAGTGATGCAGTGTATACATCCTAACGCCGAGTTTGTGCGAATGAGTAACTTACTAAGAGCTGTCTCGATAATCTCATCATGCGGTTTAAAAAAAGTGATGCAGTGTATACATCCTAACGCCGATTTTGTGCGAATGAGTAACTTACTAAGAGCTGTCTCGATAATCTCATCATGCGGTTTAAAAAAAAAAAGTGATGCAGTGTATACATCCTAACGCCGATTTTGGGCGAATGAGTAACTTACTAAGAGCTGTCTCGATAATCTCATCATGCGGTTTAAAAAAAAAAAGTGATGCAGTGTATACATCCTAACGCCGATTTTGGGCGAATGAGTAACTTACTAAGAGCTGTCACGATAATCTCATGCGGTTTTAAAAAAAAAAAGTGATGCAGTGTATAAATTCTGACATAAAAACAAAATCCGTTCTGCGACGATGAATCTCATTCCAGGTTCCGATGCTGGCCCGTTGATGATGACAACAGATAAAGCGGCGAAAGGCCTGATCATCAACAACAACATATTTCTCACCGAACAACAGTACAACACTCTGGTCACTGTTGATGCGAACACTGTGCAGTGTTCAGTTTGCAGAGCGCCCTGCAAAATCGAGCAGTATCCAGAACATATAAGAAGAGAAGATCACAAGAGGAACATGATGCAGCATCCGCCGCTGGAGAAGTATGATTTGAGCATCGTCAGAAAGGTGAGAGTTTGAATTTGCAATGCTGTACCCAAGCTTCCACTCCTTCCACTTCCTCCAATTCTCCACTCTCCAGTCATGGAGACCTTGATGAACCACCTCAAATATCCAGAGGATCACCATCTGGTTAGTCACCACCAGTATAGACTCCGTAAGCGTCCTGCTGGTGATCTGAGTATCCTAACCCATCGGTAGGCGCAAGCGGTTGAGGGTAGAGGTGATAGTCTAGACTTTGCGAAGGCTTTCGATCAGGTATAGCATAGTGTTACTGTCAAAGCTGCCATCCTAGGGCTTCCCGACAGCCTGGGCAATAGGACCACCAGTTTCCTTGAGAACTGATGCATAATGACAGTCATTGATGGAGTATCCTCAGATCCCATTCCTGTGAATGCTGGTGTACCACAAGGCTGTTTGTTTCTAGGTACACAACAATCACCACTGCGGCGTTTGCAACGTACTCTTCGATCCAGAAGGTACTGACGATCATCTAGCAACGGAACCTCACCAGAACAATCTGCTGATGGCCATAAACAAAGTCATAGACATATCGTACGACAGAGACTCGTGTACAGGCAGAGACAAAGATTGCTACCATTTCAACGCCATGTTAATCAATAATGAGAATTTTAGAGAGAATGAAATATCTGAAGATCCAGATAATAATTACTTGTTAGAGAAGACATTGGATGAAGAATATGAGAATAAGTTCAAAGATGAACAGGTTCTGAAAGTGGAAGAGGAGGTCAGTGAGCGGTTCTCTTACGTGATGGCCGCGAGGAAGCCGAAGACTTTGCCAAAGTACATGGAGGTAGAAGTTGAGGGGAGGAGACTGAAGGTCTTGTTTAATTCCTGGCATATGATGTTGGTGATGAAGCCGAACAGATTTTATTGCATGGTGTGTAGGTCCAGCGGCCATGTTGGTCTGTTGCCAGACCATTGCACCACGGTTGGTCACAAATCCAAATTGGAGTCTTGCTCAGTGGTGGTGAAATACAACCACCACTTGATAAGAAAGGTGAGGAAATACTTCAATATCACATGGTGTTTCAATGTCTGATGGTGAGCCTCTAGGTGGAGCTCGTCCAGAATACACCAGCTCTTGTCCTTTTATACTACCAACCATATGGTGGTTCCGAAATTAAACCAAGAACCTTCGTCTTAGAAATCAAGCTGTCAACCAATACACCACTGATGACATGAACCTTCTTCATTATCATTACAACTTACCAGACCTGGCTGGTGAGTTGGTGAAAGTGTGATGGTAACGGTCACAAGTAAACTGCTGGTTTTTACCTAGAATTATTCTTGGGAGAGATAATGACACCAGATTCTCAAAACGAGATATTGTTACGTACCATCAGCAACTAAAACCAGGCGAGCGATACGTTCACCTGATGGTAAGTGATACGCCCGCCCATAACAACGTGGCGCTAGTAAACATGATATATAGCACCTCATTGTAATTGTCCTCTGAGACATAAGATATTGAGTCTCGTTACCTCAGTAATTACACTAGCTACAACGTCCTTCAAACTGGAACACAGTAATGTTTGCATATTACAGTCTCGCGGTAGGAACAGGCGCTGCGGTGGTACCTAAATACACAGTCTCCGGTCTCCAGTAAAGATACCTATCACCATTGGTGAAAGTGTGAAGATGACGGTCAGAAGTAGGCTTTTGCTCTATCCCTAGAATTATGCAAGGAGATAGAGTGGTAGTAGGGATAGCCTAACCCGATCCCTAAACGGGATATTCTGAGGTATCATCATCATCATTTCTCAATGTTCTGATGATGATAAGCGCTTGGTAGTAATTTTGACTCGTAGACCCGTACCTATGGCCTGTTCATCATTTGTATACTTCTTCAAATTAAATATCGTAAATATACGAGATGATATTTTGATGTGAAATTATTATACGTTACATTTGCAGGTTGATGAGAGATTGTATCACTGCGCACACTGCAACAATCTCCAACTAATCAGCGATATTGATGATCACATTGAATGCAGTCATCCAATTGTGAGGAACAGGAATATAACGGAGGACTCGGTCCCAATAAACAGTATGGAGAAGAACGCTCGGTTTATTCGAAATGGGAAAACTGTGACAAAATCTACCAACACTGCCACAAATACTAGCAAGACCGTCACAAAACCTGACAATACTGTCGCAAGACCCGGCAGTTCTGTGACAAAACATGGCAGCACTGACACAAGATCTGACAATACTGTCGCAAGACCCGGCAGTTCTGTGACAAAACATGGCAGCACTGACACAAGATCTGACAATACTGTCGCAAAACCAGGCAGTTCTGTGACAAAACATGGCAGCACTGACACAAGATCTGACAATACTGTCGCAAGACCCGGCAGTTCTGTGACAAAACATGGCAGCACTGACACAAGATCTGACAATACTGTCGCAAGACCACACAGTTCTGTGACAAAACATAGCAGCACTGACACAAGATCTGACAATACTGTCGCAAGACCCGGCAGTTCTGTGACAAAACATGGCAGCACTGACACAAGATCTGACAATACTGTCGCAAGACCCGGCAGTTCTGTGACAAAACATGGCAGCACTGACACAAGATCTGACAATACTGTCGCAAGACCCGGCAGTTCTGTGACAAAACATGGCAGCACTGACACAAGATCTGACAATACTGTCGCAAGACCACACAGTTCTGTGACAAAACATAGCAGCACTGACACAAGATCTGACAATACTGTCGCAAGACCCGGCAGTTCTGTGACAAAACATGGCAGCACTGACACAAGATCTGACAATACTGTCGCAAGACCCGGCAGTTCTGTGACAAAACATGGCAGCACTGACACAAGATCTGACAATACTGTCGCAAGACCACACAGTTCTGTGACAAAACATAGCAGCACTGACACAAGATCTGACAATACTGTCGCAAGACCCGGCAGTTCTGTGACAAAACATGGCAGCACTGACACAAGATCTGACAATACTGTCGCAAGACCCGGCAGTTCTGTGACAAAACATGGCAGCACTGACACAAGATCTGACAATACTGCCGCAAGACCCGGCAGTTCTGTGACAAAACATGGCAGCACTGACACAAGATCTGACAATACTGCCGCAAGACCACACAGTTCTGTGACAAAACATAGCAGCACTGACACAAGATCTGACAATACTGTCGCAAGACCCGGCAGTTCTGTGACAAAACATGGCAGCACTGACACAAGATCTGACAATACTGTCGCAAGACCACACAGTTCTGTGACAAAACATGGCAGCACTGACACAAGATCTGACAATACTGTCGCAAGACCCGGCAGTTCTGTGACAAAACATGGCAGCACTGACACAAGATCTGACAATACTGTCGCAAGACCCGGCAGTTCTGTGACAAAACATGGCAGCACTGACACAACAAACATATTTGGAAGAGTAGAACGCGAAATTTTGGAACTGCATATTTTCAGTGCCAAGATTACACTGTCCACGCTCTCATATAACACGTTGGTATATGATGATCACCACTACTGCTGTGTTTGCGAGCTTACAGTAAATACTGAGGACCTGTCCGAACATGTCAGGACCGTGTCCCACATCGAGCATATGAACCTTACTCCATTCATGAACGAGTTCGGTATAAACCTGATAAGAATGGTAAGTTACTATTCACAATGGTCTAACTTGACCTCATTTTGACATGGTCTGATGAGACCGAGGATGGTCACGTGTTTGTCCAGTATACTCCGTTTCTCATGTCTTGACAGATTTGGGGATGATAAGTAGACAGGCGGGGTTAATAAAACCTACCACCAGCCAAATTCCACATTTAGCTTTGGCAGATGGTTGGACACTCCGCCACAAACGTAGAAAGCTGATGGTAAAGAGATTAATGAATGTTCTCTTGTCCATCGCCTTGATAGTTGTACTACCTTCTCCCAAGGCTGGTATCTGATCCTCGGACCATAGACTGTTGAATATTACTGCTGCTCTCCTTCACACAGCTTCCAATTCTGCCAATTTCTTCAAATACCCTGGTAAGAGCCCAGATTCACATATAGTGGAGTTTGGTTACCATTGATTCAATATGTTCTTTCTTATGTTATATATTTTTATTTTTATGGACGTCCACTGCTGGACATTGGTGTTCAAAATTTCCCACACTGATTGATCCTTGACCTTTAAATTTCCCACGTAGTCATATCATTACCTTTAATTAAAAAATTTCTCGTTACAGATGAGAAAGTGTTTACATTGCGCTGTATGTAACGTTGTCGTTGAACACAGTTCGATATATAAACATGTAAAGGAACCTGTACACTTGGGATATTTACATAAAGCAGTGAACACACAAATCGAAACTAATATCATCGGTGACAGAGTGGAAAAGCCAAGCACGAGTAAAGTAACAGGGGTGGATAATAATAATCAATTCAGCGTGCTAAATCAGATACTTGATGAAGCAGAGAATAATCTAGTTCTCCGAAATGCAGACACGAAAAACGGAAATGATACAGCAAATATTGAAGGGAGAGTTGAAGCGGAAACGGATGTCAACACAGACACTCTTCAAGAGGGAATTGAAACGGAAGTGGATACAGATCAAGAAGAATTCATGTATATTGAAGAGTTAGTATTAAAGAAGAAAAAACTGTGTTACAAAATCAGTGTGATCGCGTACAACGCTCTGGTGGCAGTTGGTGATGGTACGCGATACTGCGCGCTGTGCTCCGTGATGGTGAAGAGTGATTTGAAGAAGCATGTGGAAAGCCGCTTCCACACGGACAATATACACAAATACCAATTCCTGGAGAATTATCAGAAGGATTTACTGCGACAGGTCTGTGTTTCCGTTCATCGACATTTTTCTAGGTTTCCTTAAAGGCTTGAACTAGTAAAGGTCCAGGAAAGTCGGTGAAAAAAAAGCCTATGTCCAGTTTTGGACATATAGAGGATGATTATGATGATTAATAAACTGTCTATGGTTTCATGGATGAAGTGGAAGACCTGGAGGAGAAACGACACGGTGAAGATTATAAGGCATTGCTAAAAGAAAGCTTTGAAACGGTCGCATTGGAAAATTGGAGAGACCTGTGTCTGGAAATTGATGATGATGATTTCTTGTCTATGATCCACAGATCTTCCACACTTACCACTGCGCACACTGCAACGTCACCTTCACTAGACGCCAGATCAAGGCTCATCTATCCTGGCCGACACACCTACAACGGATCAGCTGCAGGAAACTGGAGAAGTCTAGAAAGGAAACAGGGAACGCAATGAAGGAAATGAACCTGGAATACCAAATGGAGAGGTTATACACCACGGAAGTTGCACCACAGATAAAAATTGGTGCTCGATACCAGTTCACGGGCAAACCGGAGGGAGCTTCGCACAAACACAAGCTAATTTTGTGCAATGGTAATGTAAAACTGGTTTTTTTTTCTATCTACAACCAGATCTCAAATTTAGATAGTTATAAGATCGCCGGTGATGAGGATCTAAGAATACCTTCTTGGCAGCCGGAAGACTGATGCTGTTACGGCGGCAGATTTATTCGATGGTAACAGATCCAGGGTTGAAGAAACAAACCGCAGGATTCCTTGGAATCCAACCAGGAACTTTCTCCTTACAGTAGCACCCAAAGACTATGCCAGATGAGATCTTTAGATCTTCGTTGAACGTGATATGGGGTAAGAGTTCAGAAGCAGCTTCCTCCGAAGTGTCCTTAGAAGTATCTTTATAAACGGAGGCTGTTATTCCACCAACAAGTTGCAGTGTACAAACATTACCCTGTCACGAAGGTACAGTCATCATATCAAGTCTCCAAATAATGACCTGAATGTGGTGCTGTGAGCATCCTAACTTTGCAACAAGAGTACTTTTCACCAATTCTCTTTGCTCTGTAGAAAGAAAATATGTATCTAGGTTGATACCGTCACAGTAGCGTGCAAATTTTATGTTTAATCCGGTTTGAAGGGCGTTGTCGGCGTCGACACATAGGTTAAATATCATCGTAACCATCGCCTTTATAATACCACCACAGATTAAAAAAAATTCTAGGTAACGCATTGAAGATCAGCTGGCACTCGTGGAACAGCTTTATCAGGTCTGAAACGGGGTTGAAGTGTTGTCTCTGCAAGATGGAACTATCTGGTGAAGAGTTGACCTGGCACTCCACCAACGCTGATCATCTGAAGAAGTTGGAGAAGAACCTTCTGATGGAGCACCTACCTGCTCTGATGAGAAAGGTATGCTTCCAGGTCTTAAGCTAATTGTAGTAGGACTGAGGTGGAGAAAGGCGACTAAAATTGGTTTCACCATCGCACCTTACAGCCTGAAGCAGACCACATGACCATGACTCTCCAAGAGGTTATCCTCTGTAGATGCTCCCCCTACTCCCCCTGTTCTCTATTTTCCACCATCAGATCCATATCCTGATAAAATGATATCATCACGGGCGATCGTCACCTAATGTGGAGTAGGAGTCATAGTCTACGAAGACCTGATATCCATATCCAATATTATACGTGATCTGATGATTATGATTGTGTTGGTGGTGAAGCGTGACATAACCTGATGGTATAGTCATCCCTTTAGAACATAATTTTTTTTTCTTACCATCTATACCATCAGCAGGTGAACGATGACACTCTAAATTGCGTGACGTGCAACACCGAGGTTGCTAACGAAGCCCTCACTATCATGGATCACATAGAAGGGAAGAAGCATGAGAGGAATTTTAAGATCGTTCTAGAAAGTTCTGGAGCCGGCTCATACGAAGACTGCGACCAGGAAGTGTTGACAATACCATGAGGTTCATATTCCTTCAGTTAGGATGGCGTACACTGCACCACATTGTGCCTGTCGCTCGTTATATCAGCTGGAGCAGTATCTGCTGTACATGTGTATGGTACTGGTAGTCTCTGATGCCGGTGACCGTCTAGATGCAAACATTACTGTTCCGGTTTGAAGGGCGCTGCAGATTCACTTGGTGTCGAGCGCAATCTAGTGCAGTGTATATCATTCTAACTAGCGCCTTGTTGGCAGGCGTTTCACTTAACATCAGGTGAACGTCCAGCTCATATTTTAATTGTATAAAATAGATGATTCAATAAAATAATATACTATACATATCAACGTCTGTCTATCTCTTTCTATCTTCATACATTCAGAGTGAGAGGGAGATACAGTATAGAGACTAGTCTTCAGTGTTGTGGCGCGGTAGAGAGTATATACATGCTCCGTTTCCCTCGCACGCAGCGTAAACCCGTATATATCTGTCTCTTTCTTTCACTAAATGCAATCCAAAGAAATTACTCCGTCGTATATTTTTCTATGTTGACTATTCAATCAATCGTCAGCCGATAAACGTCCACTGCTGGACAACAGGTGGTGTAAGGGGTGGGAAATAACCCAAATCACCCCCCATATGAATCACTGATTTACTAGCAACAGAGGCCTTCAAACCGGATCAAAGCAATGCTCGCACAGTACTGTCTGTCGGCTGCAATAGGCGCTGCGGCGGTACCTAGACGGTCTCTGGCAACGGAGACACAACCACCAGTAATAGCTAGAGCGCACTTCAAACCGGATCAATGAAATATTTGCACTTAGACGATCACCGCCATCAGAGGCTTAAAGCCAGCCCAGTAAACCTTCAAGTTCCCGGTTCTATTCCTGGATCGCATGTGGTGTTAAGTTGGTGGTATCTTCACCACATCGGGGTCCTCATTGACGCACCGCTGGTAAGGTGATGGTGAATGAACGGTTACGACTTCATTCATAATTTAATTACTGATGATGATATTCAATTCGACTCCTCATCACTCTCTTTACGCTTCTCCTTCTCACTCTCCTTCAGCGCCCGGTATACCATGGCCGCCTTCTGCGCCAGGGTGTCGGTGTACTGCTTCAGCTTTTTGGACTTGAGCAAGTCCTTCACCGCCCGCATTATGGACTTGAAGTTCAGCTCCAGCATCAGGGACGGCTTGCCGCTCTTGAAGTGAACTATTTCAGGCTCTGAAATGAGTAAAGATTAGATATAACTATTAGGGGGACCGGAAAGTAATGTCGTTTTCTTACGCTAAATACAAACACATACATTTTTAACGAGTCTTTATTTTGAATCAATGATGTATTCCCCATCATTGTCAATAACCTTTTGCCATCTAGTGAGTAAATTTTCAATCCCTGATCGATAAAAATTAATTGGTTTTTCGGCAAAATATCTAGAGATGGCATTTTGGATATCATCCAAATTTGCAAATGTTTTGCCACTTAAAAAGTGTTGCAGCGCTCGGAATAAGTGGAAATCCGATGGTGCAACATCGGGCGAATATGGTGGATGAGGCAGCACCTCCCACCCCAATTCATTAATTTTTTCTAGAGTTCGCCTTGCGCAGTGCGGTCTTGCATTGTCATGTTGGAGAATGACGCCTTTTCGGTTGACAATCGCTGGCCACTTTTCAATTAAAGATTGATTGACTCGCTGCAATTGTTCGCTGTAGAGGTCTGCAGTAACAGTTTCTCCAGGTTTCAGTAATTCAAAATGAACAATGCCGCGAATACTCCACCAAACACACAAAAGCGCTTTTTTGGGGTGTAAACCTGGCTTAGCAGTACTCCGAGGGATTTCATTTGGAGAGAGCCACTGCCTTTTGCGTTTTGGGTTATCATACAGGACCCATTTCTCATCTCCTGTGATCAAGCGATCAAAAAACGCTTCTGTGTTGTGTCGTTGAAGCAATAAGTTGCATGTGATTGATCGGTTAGCCTTATTCTGTTCGGACAGATTATGCGGGACCCAAACACCTGCTCTGCTTACTTTTCCAATCTGCTTCAAATGTTCTTGGATGGTCGACCAAGGTTTGTTGAGACTGTTTGACAATTCCTCGATCGTCTGACACGGATTTGCTTCCACTTCCGCCCTTAACACGTCGTTGTCTAACGCTGATGGTCTTCCTGATCGATACGAGTCGGAAAGATCAAAATTACCCGATTTGAACTTGGAAAACCACCTTTGGCATTTACGAATGTCCAGTGCATTTGGATAAACATCGCAAATGTTTTTGGTAGCAACTGTTGCGTTATTTCCCTTGCGAAACTCAAAGAGCATGCAATGCCGGATGTGTACCTCTTCTGGTATTTGGCTGGCCATTTTACCCAAAATTACAAAAAAAAATTGTAATTCAATTGTCTATAAGTAAAGAAATCACTATAACCTCACAATGTCTTTGGTACGCCTCTGAACAAAACAATGAGCTGACAAATGACAATCAAGTATTGGCATGCGCAGAAACGACATTACTTTCCGGTCCCCCTATTATATATATACCATCATCATCACCATAATCAACGCCATGAACATTATCACCATCATTATAATCTTCATCAATACCATTATCATTCTCATCATCGCCATTATCATAATAAAAGCCACCATGATTATCACCAAAAATATCATTATCATAACCATCATAATAGTCTTCATAACCTTCATCCATACTAACACAATCAGATCATTATCGTATTCTTCATCGATACTTTCACCATCATCATTAGCATAATCATCCCCATCGTAACATTCACTCACACCATCACAATCATGATCATTATCTTCATCGGCACTTTCGCCATCATCATCATTACCGTCATAATCATCTCCATCATAACCTTCATCCACACCACCACAATCATGATCATTATCTTCATCGGCACTTTCGCCATCATCGCCATAATAAGCTTCATCCACACCACCACAATCATGATCATTATCATCATCGACACTCACCATCATCATCATCATAATCATCTTCATCAACCCCACCACAATCATGATCATTATCTTCATCGACACTTTCATCGTCATCATCTTCAACTCTCTAATATATACTCACTGAAGTTATAAGTGTCCTTCTTAGACCTGAAGAACGCGTTGACCTTGTCGTCCTTGAAGAAGTCCACGACGATGTCCTGGAGCTTCTGCATCACGGTCGGCTTCACGAACTCCTCGAGCTTGTTGGGATCCGCGCCCGCGTCTATCGCCAGCACCACGCTCTCCAGGCCCTTCTCCGCCTTCGGCCTGGCGAGGAGTTCGTACCGCTTGGGCAGGTCCAGCCTCTTCCTGGTGTCCTCCGGCGCGCGGCTGTTCGGCACCACCTTGTGGATGAGCGCGTCCACGTTGGACTGGTTCTCGCCTTTGCGGACTTGCAGGAACACGTACCCGTCGCCGCTGGTGGTGACGGCCAACAGCCCTGGTGGTATTGGACGTTGCCGAGGTAACGAACGCCCTATAGCTTACCGCTGAAGGCGGGCTTTAGCGGTGTGAAGGGCGCTGTAGCTAGTGAAGTTACTGCAGTGATAATACTACATATATTGTGTATGAAAGCGAGGAAGACAATTTGGTGCAGTGTATATCATCCTAATGCATCATGTCTGTGTTCCGGTTTGAAGGGCGCTGTAGCTAGTGAAGTTACTGCAGTGATAATACTACATATATTGTGTATGAAAGCGAGGAAGACAATTTGGTGCAGTGTATATCATCCTAATGCATCATGTCTGTGTTCCGGTTTGAAGGGCGCTGTAGCTAGTGAAATTACTGCAGTGATAATACTACATATATTGTGTATGAAAGCGAGGAAGACAATTTGGTGCAGTGTATATCATCCTAATGCATCATGTCTGTGTTCCGGTTTGAAGGGCGCTGTAGCTAGTGAAATTACTGCAGTGATAATACTACATATATTGTGTATGAAAGCGAGGAAGACAATTTGGTGCAGTGTATATCATCCTAATGCATCATGTCTGTGTTCCGGTTTGAAGGGCGCTGTAGCTAGTGAAATTTCTGCAGTGATAATACTACATATATTGTGTATGAAAGCGAGGAAGACAATTTGGTGCAGTGTATATCATCCTAATGCATCATGTCTGTGTTCCGGTTTGAAGGGCGCTGTAGCTAGTGAAATTACTGCAGTGATAATACTACATATATTGTGTATGAAAGCGAGGAAGACAATTTGGTGCAGTGTATATCATCCTAATGCATCATGTCTGTGTTCCGGTTTGAAGGGCGCTGTAGCTAGTGAAATTTCTGCAGTGATAATACTACATATATTGTGTATGAAAGCGAGGAAGACAATTTGGTGCAGTGTATATCATCCTAATGCATCATGTCTGTGTTCCGGTTTGAAGGGCGCTGTAGCTGGAGAAATAAATGCTTATTGCATTTATATTTTTTTTAGTTAATGAACGCAAACATTGAGTTTCTTTACTACATTAACATTAGCTACAACGCCCTTCAAACCGGAACACAGATTTTATACGTTCGGATGATACTGCAACAAATTGTCTTCCTCGCTTTCATACATTCTATGAATGTATATATATAGTTAAGGGAGTAAGGAGTCCTTCACAACAGCTCACAGGACCCGAGCCAACATAACCAGCTCGTGGTGGTACCAGCTAATCAACAGATGAGACTCTGGCTACTACCCCCACACCCTCTTTGGGCCAGCGTGGTGGGGAATGGCCCAAATCGCCCCAAAATGAATCCGAGCAGACGGCCTCTAAACGACGGCCTAGTGCCCGGCGGTACCGAACGCAATACTAACAGTGGACTGATCGACGCGGGAATCTTTGGCGGAGACCCACGCCCAGCTGTGGGCTAACAGCTGATGTACTCACCGAAAACGTATACAACAGCATTCATCATGAAGTCCCTTGTAGTCATCAGCACACAAACAGCTACAATATTAAAATCTGTTTATTTAAAAATGTCGATGAACAATTAAATGAACAATTGGACGGCGGCCATTAAGATTGTAGTGTTTTATTACGAACGAATGTTGCGGAAAATTTCGCTGATAATTTCTCCAATTATCAACACGATTATAAACTACATTAATACTTATATACTAATACCTTCAAAACGCCCACCGGTGGGCCCGTGGGAAAGCTATCCCACAAGGTAATCAACAAGGCTATTTCATTATGATGATACTATAACGTCTTACTAGTATTAACGTCTATTACCGGAGATCGTTTAGGTATATGCGTATATTGTAGTGTTCCAGTTTGAAGGGCGCTGTAGCTGGTGTAATTACTGAGGTAACGAGACTCAACATCGTGTGTTGACGACATCATAACTAGAGCCAGGTTGTTATGAGCAGGCGTATCACTTACCATCAGGTGAACATCCCGCTCGTCTGCAGTTAGAATGATATACAATGCAACTCGAACTCGTGAGATATAAGTGTAGTTACCGCAGTAATATGACTACCTACAGCGAACTTCACTAAACATTAATGTCTGCACACTACTATTTAGTCGCTGCGGTGGTAAACGGTCACCAGCAACAGACACACTACCACCAGTGAAGTTTATCCACCACTCTAACCAAGTGTGGATTGACGGATATTACCATTCCTCTGAAATTGATCTATCATTCACATCTAGCTTCAATTACTTCGGTAACGAGACAACATCTGTCCCAAGAAGATTACCTGTTGCTGTGTACATCATCCTAACCTAACCACTTACCATCAGGTGAACATCTTACTAGTAGTGTCCAAAAGAAAGGGTACCACCGCATCTCTTATATCAGCGGTCGAAACAAGGCGATGAGCGTAGTACGATGCGGTGTATATCATCCTAACTAGCGCTAGATCTTGTTGGGGCGAGTTGTTAAAATATATAAGGTTGGCAAATATCTCCCTTCCGCCTTTTTGTCTTTTGAATTTCACGGCTATGTACAAAGCGCTACAGAGCTCGTATCTGGCAATACTATACATAATTTGAAAGGTCTTGACATAACCTACAAAACGACGCTATGCATAATTAGTTTGGATATTGCGTTCAACAGTTATAGACGTGTAAACATGGAGTTCACTAACGCCGAAATTCGCGCTATTTTAAAGTTTTCCTTCGTTAAAGGCAAATCCGCTAGAGAAACGTTCCGTGAGATTAATGGTGTTTTGGGGGATGGTACTCTATCAGTTCGAACCGCGGAGGAATGGTTTCGACGATTCAGAGCCGGTGTAAACGACACCATGGATAAGCCAGCCGGCGGAAGACCTGTGACGACAAATACCGATCAAATCATGGACTACATCGAGTTAGACCGGCATGTGGCATCTCGTGACATCGCCCAGGAGATGGGAGTTAGTCACCAAACCATTTTAAACCATCTGCAGAAGGCTGGATACAAAAAAAAGCTTGATGTTTGGGTGCCGCATGATTTGACGCAAAAAAAACTTCTGGACCGAATCAACGCCTGCGATATGCTGCTCAAACGGAACGAACTCGACCCATTCTTGAAGCGGATGGTGACTGGCGACGAAAAATGGATCACATACGACAATATCAAGCGAAAACGGTCGTGGTCGAAGGCCGGTGAATCGTCCCAAACAGTGACCAAGCCGGGATTGACGGCCAGGAAGGTTTTGCTGTGTGTTTGGTGGGATTGGAAGGGAATCATCCACTATGAGCTGCTCCCATATGGCCAGACGCTTAATTCTACCATCTACTGCGAACAACTGGACCGCTTGAAGCAGGCGATCGACCAGAAGCGTCCAGAATTGGCCAACAGGAAGGGTGTAGTGTTGCACCAGGACAACGCCAGACCACACACTTCGTTGATGACTCGTCAGAAGCTACGGGAGCTCGGATGGGAGGTTTTATCGCATCCACCATATAGCCCGGACATAGCGCCAAGTGATTACCACCTGTTCCTGTCCATGGTGAACGCCCTTAGTGGTGTAAAGTTGAATTCAATAGAGGCTTGTGAAAAGTGGCTGTCCGAGTTCTTCGCAAATAAGGAGGGGGCTTCTACGAGGGAGGTATTATGAAGTTGCCGTCTAGATGGAAACAGATTATCGAACAAAACGGCGCATATTTGAACTAAATCCGATCACTGTAACACTTTTTATAAAGCATTGAATAAAGAGCAAAAAAGCGGAAGGGAGATATTTGCCAAACTAATATATGTTTTTCAATGAAGACATTTCTAGTTAGAATACTGGACGTGGCTCTAGTTAGGATGATATATACTGCACCGGTGGTCTGATCTGGTGAATCTATGTCCAGCAGTGGACGTCTGACGACTGATAATGATGATGTTAAGTCTCATTACTCCAGTAATTACAGCGTCTTTCACAAAATGTCCGTTTGGGCGGCAAAATTAAAAATTACAGAATATAAAAGGCGGGAAAAAAAAACGTAGAATAATATTTTAATTAAATAAGAATGAAAAATAAAGATACAACTTAAAATGAATTAAGCACCGGGAGGTGGTAACACCTAAGTTATATTTACATATATATAATAAATAAGTTCACAGATTATATCGGCACTTTTGCTCTAAAAAAGCATAACCAAACAAAAATTCCCGCCAATAATTTTTTTTGTTCTTTTTTATTATTTTATATGGTAAGAAAGTTATAAAATGTTATTACATTGAATGTTGGTAAATAAAACCCAAAAGGCTTCGTCGACTTGAATTAAAAAAAAAAATGACAGTAGTGTCAAATGACAACAAAATGGCGGCGTTTATGGATTTCCTAACCTCATATATACCAATGGATGGAGCTCGGAACAGGCTGGCTGTATATAAGTAATTTCCGCTGTGATGGCGCTTGTGCTCTTTTAGCACCGTTACAAATTCTATTCCAATGCCTAGCTTACTTTGTAGGGTTTAAAAGGAATATACCTCTACCTCTTCATTCTATTCTCCATTTGTCTCCACAAAATAAATAAATAAAAAAAAAAAACAAATTATCTTAATTGTGAAGATTTAATAAAGATATTTTTAAAGCGGAAGTTGTTCTTACTTCTCCTCCTCTTCCTCATAACAAATCATCACTACTTCCTCTTCAACACCATATCCTTTGTTAAATCGGGACCCTGTATATATTTATTAAGATGTTAATATTTAACAGTGGTCTATAGATATGAACCTCCGAATTCATATCCATAGACTACTTTAAGATAAATTAGAATACTAAAGTGGTCTGTAAATATGCACCTCCAGATTTGTATCCATGGACCACTCTAACATAAATTACAATATTACAAAGGTCTATAGATATGAACCTCAGAGTTCGTATCCACAGAACATTCTAAAATGAATTACAATATTAGAGAAGTCTATAGATATGATACTTCGAGTTCGTATCCATAGACCACTCTAATATAAATTACAGTATTAGAGCGGTCTGTAGATAAGAACCTTCGGATTCGTATCTATAGACCACTCTAATCTGTATTACAGTATTAGAGGTAGATAAATATGAAACTTCGGGTTAGTATCCATAGACCACTCAATATGAATTAAAGTATTCGAGGTCTGTAGATACGAACCTTCGGATTCGTATCTATAGACCACTCTAATCTGTATTACAGTATTAGAGGTAGATAAATATGAAACTTCGGGTTAGTATCCATAGACCACTCAATATGAATTAAAGTATTCGAGGTCTGTAGATACGAACCTTCGGATTCGTATCTATAGACCACTCTAATCTGTATTACAGTATTAGAGGTAGATAAATATGAAACTTCGGGTTAGTATCCATAGACCACTCAATATGAATTAAAGTATTCGAGGTCTGTAGATACGAACCTTCGGATTCGTATCTATAGACCACTCTAATCTGTATTACAGTATTAGAGGTAGATAAATATGAAACTTCGGGTTAGTATCCATAGACCACTCAATATGAATTAAAGTATTCGAGGTCTGTAGATACGAACCTTCGGATTCGTATCTATAGACCACTCTAATCTGTATTACAGTATTAGAGGTAGATAAATATGAAACTTCGGGTTAGTATCCATAGACCACTCAATATGAATTAAAGTATTCGAGGTCTGTAGATACGAACCTTCGGGTTCGTATCTATAGACCACTCTAATCTGTATTACAGTATTAGAGGTATATAAATATGAAACTTCGGGTTAGTATCCATAATCCACTCAATATGAATTAAAGTATTCGAGGTCTGTAGATACGAACCTTCGGGTATGTATCCATAGACCACTCGATATAAATTATATAATTAGATAGCTCTATAAATATGAAACTTCGGGTTAGTATCCATAGACCACTAGATATGAATTATATAATTAGATAGCTCTATAAATATGAAACTTCGGGTTAGTATCCATAGACCACTAGATATGAATTATATAATTAGATAGCTCTATAAATATGAAACTTCGGGTTAGTATCCATAGACCACTAGATATGAATTATATAATTAGATAGCTCTATAAATATGAAACTTCGGGTTAGTATCCATAGACCACTCGATATGAATTATATAATTAGATAGCTCTATAAATATGAAACTTCGGGTTAGTATCCATAGACCACTAGATATGAATTATATAATTAGATAGCTCTATAAATATGAAACTTCGGGTTAGTATCCATAGACCACTAGATATGAATTATATAATTAGATAGCTCTATAAATATGAAACTTCGGGTTAGTATCCATAGACCACTAGATATGAATTATATAATTAGATAGCTCTATAAATATGAAACTTCGGGTTAGTATCCATAGACCACTCAATATGAATTAAAGTATTCGAGGTCTGTAGATACGAACCTTCGGGTATGTATCCAAAGACCACTCGATATGAATTATATAATTAGATAGCTCTATAAATATGAAACTTCGGGTTAGTATCCATAGACCACTCGATATGAATTATATAATTAGATAGCTCTATAAATATGAAACTTCGGGTTAGTATCCATAGACCACTCGATATGAATTATATAATTAGATAGCTCTATAAATATGAAACTTCGGGTTAGTATCCATAGACCACTAGATATGAATTATATAATTAGATAGCTCTATAAATATGAAACTTCGGGTTAGTATCCATAGACCACTAGATATGAATTATATAATTAGATAGCTCTATAAATATGAAACTTCGGGTTAGTATCCATAGACCACTCAATATGAATTAAAGTATTCGAGGTCTGTAGATACGAACCTTCGGGTATGTATCCAAAGACCACTCGATATGAATTATATAATTAGATAGCTCTATAAATATGAAACTTCGGGTTAGTATCCATAGACCACTCAATATGAATTAAAGTATTCGAGGTCTGTAGATACGAACCTTCGGGTATGTATCCAAAGACCACTAGATATGAATTATATAATTAGATAGCTCTATAAATATGAAACTTCGGGTTAGTATCCATAGACCACTCGATATGAATTATATAATTAGATAGCTCTATAAATATGAAACTTCGGGTTAGTATCCATAGACCACTCGATATGAATTATATAATTAGATAGCTCTATAAATATGAAACTTCGGGTTAGTATCCATAGACCACTCGATATGAATTATATAATTAGATAGCTCTATAAATATGAAACTTCGGGTTAGTATCCATAGACCACTAGATATGAATTATATAATTAGATAGCTCTATAAATATGAAACTTCGGGTTAGTATCCATAGACCACTCAATATGAATTAAAGTATTCGAGGTCTGTAGATACGAACCTTCGGGTATGTATCCATAGACCACTCGATATGAATTATATAATTAGATAGCTCTATAAATATGAAACTTCGGGTTAGTATCCATAGACCACTCGATATGAATTATATAATTAGATAGCTCTATAAATATGAAACTTCGGGTTAGTATCCATAGACCACTCGATATGAATTATATAATTAGATAGCTCTATAAATATGAAACTTCGGGTTAGTATCCATAGACCACTCGATATGAATTATATAATTAGATAGCTCTATAAATATGAAACTTCGGGTTAGTATCCATAGACCACTCGATATGAATTATATAATTAGATAGCTCTATAAATATGAAACTTCGGGTTAGTATCCATAGACCACTCGATATGAATTATATAATTAGATAGCTCTATAAATATGAAACTTCGGGTTAGTATCCATAGACCACTCGATATGAATTATATAATTAGATAGCTCTATAAATATGAAACTTCGGGTTAGTATCCATAGACCACTCGATATGAATTATATAATTAGATAGCTCTATAAATATGAAACTTCGGGTTAGTATCCATAGACCACTCGATATGAATTATATAATTAGATAGCTCTATAAATATGAAACTTCGGGTTAGTATCCATAGACCACTCGATATGAATTATATAATTAGATAGCTCTATAAATATGAAACTTCGGGTTAGTATCCATAGACCACTCGATATGAATTATATAATTAGATAGCTCTATAAATATGAAACTTCGGGTTAGTATCCATAGACCACTCGATATGAATTATATAATTAGATAGCTCTATAAATATGAAACTTCGGGTTAGTATCCATAGACCACTCGATATGAATTATATAATTAGATAGCTCTATAAATATGAAACTTCGGGTTAGTATCCATAGACCACTCAATATGAATTAAAGTAATTCGATGGCTCTGTAGATACGAACCTTCGGGTATAGTATCCATAGACCACTCGATATGAATTATATAATTAGATAGCTCTATAAATATGAAACTTCGGGTTAGTATCCATAGACCACTCGATATGAATTATATAATTAGATAGCTCTATAAATATGAAACTTCGGGTTAGTATCCATAGACCACTCGATATGAATTATATAATTAGATAGCTCTATAAATATGAAACTTCGGGTTAGTATCCATAGACCACTAGATATGAATTATATAATTAGATAGCTCTATAAATATGAAACTTCGGGTTAGTATCCATAGACCACTCGATATGAATTATATAATTAGATAGCTCTATAAATATGAAACTTCGGGTTAGTATCCATAGACCACTCGATATGAATTATATAATTAGATAGCTCTATAAATATGAAACTTCGGGTTAGTATCCATAGACCACTCGATATGAATTATATAATTAGATAGCTCTATAAATATGAAACTTCGGGTTAGTATCCATAGACCACTCGATATGAATTATATAATTAGATAGCTCTATAAATATGAAACTTCGGGTTAGTATCCATAGACCACTCGATATGAATTATATAATTAGATAGCTCTATAAATATGAAACTTCGGGTTAGTATCCATAGACCACTAGATATGAATTATATAATTAGATAGCTCTATAAATATGAAACTTCGGGTTAGTATCCATAGACCACTCGATATGAATTATATAATTAGATAGCTCTATAAATATGAAACTTCGGGTTAGTATCCATAGACCACTAGATATGAATTATATAATTAGATAGCTCTATAAATATGAAACTTCGGGTTAGTATCCATAGACCACTCGATATGAATTATATAATTAGATAGCTCTATAAATATGAAACTTCGGGTTAGTATCCATAGACCACTCGATATGAATTATATAATTAGATAGCTCTATAAATATGAAACTTCGGGTTAGTATCCATAGACCACTCGATATGAATTATATAATTAGATAGCTCTATAAATATGAAACTTCGGGTTAGTATCCATAGACCACTAGATATGAATTATATAATTAGATAGCTCTATAAATATGAAACTTCGGGTTAGTATCCATAGACCACTCGATATGAATTATATAATTAGATAGCTCTATAAATATGAAACTTCGGGTTAGTATCCATAGACCACTCGATATGAATTATATAATTAGATAGCTCTATAAATATGAAACTTCGGGTTAGTATCCATAGACCACTCGATATGAATTATATAATTAGATAGCTCTATAAATATGAAACTTCGGGTTAGTATCCATAGACCACTCGATATGAATTATATAATTAGATAGCTCTATAAATATGAAACTTCGGGTTAGTATCCATAGACCACTCGATATGAATTATATAATTAGATAGCTCTATAAATATGAAACTTCGGGTTAGTATCCATAGACCACTCGATATGAATTATATAATTAGATAGCTCTATAAATATGAAACTTCGGGTTAGTATCCATAGACCACTCGATATGAATTATATAATTAGATAGCTCTATAAATATGAAACTTCGGGTTAGTATCCATAGACCACTCGATATGAATTATATAATTAGATAGCTCTATAAATATGAAACTTCGGGTTAGTATCCATAGACCACTCGATATGAATTATATAATTAGATAGCTCTATAAATATGAAACTTCGGGTTAGTATCCATAGACCACTCGATATGAATTATATAATTAGATAGCTCTATAAATATGAAACTTCGGGTTAGTATCCATAGACCACTCGATATGAATTATATAATTAGATAGCTCTATAAATATGAAACTTCGGGTTAGTATCCATAGACCACTCAATATGAATTAAAGTATTCGAGGTCTGTAGATACGAACCTTCGGGTATGTATCCATAGACCACTCGATATGAATTATATTTAGATAGCTCTATAAATATGAAACTTCGGGTTAGTATCCATAGACCACTCGATATGAATTATATAATTAGATAGCTCTATAAATATGAAACTTCGGGTTAGTATCCATAGACCACTCGATATGAATTATATAATTAGATAGCTCTATAAATATGAAACTTCGGGTTAGTATCCATAGACCACTAGATATGAATTATATAATTAGATAGCTCTATAAATATGAAACTTCGGGTTAGTATCCATAGACCACTAGATATGAATTATATAATTAGATAGCTCTATAAATATGAAACTTCGGGTTAGTATCCATAGACCACTCAATATGAATTAAAGTATTCGAGGTCTGTAGATACGAACCTTCGGGTATGTATCCATAGACCACTCGATATGAATTATATTTAGATAGCTCTATAAATATGAAACTTCGGGTTAGTATCCATAGACCACTCGATATGAATTATATAATTAGATAGCTCTATAAATATGAAACTTCGGGTTAGTATCCATAGACCACTCGATATGAATTATATAATTAGATAGCTCTATAAATATGAAACTTCGGGTTAGTATCCATAGACCACTCGATATGAATTATATAATTAGATAGCTCTATAAATATGAAACTTCGGGTTAGTATCCATAGACCACTCGATATGAATTATATAATTAGATAGCTCTATAAATATGAAACTTCGGGTTAGTATCCATAGACCACTCGATATGAATTATATAATTAGATAGCTCTATAAATATGAAACTTCGGGTTAGTATCCATAGACCACTCGATATGAATTATATAATTAGATAGCTCTATAAATATGAAACTTCGGGTTAGTATCCATAGACCACTAGATATGAATTATATAATTAGATAGCTCTATAAATATGAAACTTCGGGTTAGTATCCATAGACCACTAGATATGAATTATATAATTAGATAGCTCTATAAATATGAAACTTCGGGTTAGTATCCATAGACCACTCGATATGAATTATATAATTAGATAGCTCTATAAATATGAAACTTCGGGTTAGTATCCATAGACCACTCGATATGAATTATATAATTAGATAGCTCTATAAATATGAAACTTCGGGTTAGTATCCATAGACCACTCGATATGAATTATATAATTAGATAGCTCTATAAATATGAAACTTCGGGTTAGTATCCATAGACCACTAGATATGAATTATATAATTAGATAGCTCTATAAATATGAAACTTCGGGTTAGTATCCATAGACCACTAGATATGAATTATATAATTAGATAGCTCTATAAATATGAAACTTCGGGTTAGTATCCATAGACCACTCAATATGAATTAAAGTATTCGAGGTCTGTAGATACGAACCTTCGGGTATAGTATCCATAGACCACTCGATATGAATTATATAATTAGATAGCTCTATAAATATGAAACTTCGGGTTAGTATCCATAGACCACTCGATATGAATTATATAATTAGATAGCTCTATAAATATGAAACTTCGGGTTAGTATCCATAGACCACTCGATATGAATTATATAATTAGATAGCTCTATAAATATGAAACTTCGGGTTAGTATCCATAGACCACTCGATATGAATTATATAATTAGATAGCTCTATAAATATGAAACTTCGGGTTAGTATCCATAGACCACTCGATATGAATTATATAATTAGATAGCTCTATAAATATGAAACTTCGGGTTAGTATCCATAGACCACTCGATATGAATTATATAATTAGATAGCTCTATAAATATGAAACTTCGGGTTAGTATCCATAGACCACTCGATATGAATTATATAATTAGATAGCTCTATAAATATGAAACTTCGGGTTAGTATCCATAGACCACTCGATATGAATTATATAATTAGATAGCTCTATAAATATGAAACTTCGGGTTAGTATCCATAGACCACTCGATATGAATTATATAATTAGATAGCTCTATAAATATGAAACTTCGGGTTAGTATCCATAGACCACTCGATATGAATTATATAATTAGATAGCTCTATAAATATGAAACTTCGGGTTAGTATCCATAGACCACTCGATATGAATTATATAATTAGATAGCTCTATAAATATGAAACTTCGGGTTAGTATCCATAGACCACTCGATATGAATTATATAATTAGATAGCTCTATAAATATGAAACTTCGGGTTAGTATCCATAGACCACTCGATATGAATTATATAATTAGATAGCTCTATAAATATGAAACTTCGGGTTAGTATCCATAGACCACTCGATATGAATTATATAATTAGATAGCTCTATAAATATGAAACTTCGGGTTAGTATCCATAGACCACTCGATATGAATTATATAATTAGATAGCTCTATAAATATGAAACTTCGGGTTAGTATCCATAGACCACTCGATATGAATTATATAATTAGATAGCTCTATAAATATGAAACTTCGGGTTAGTATCCATAGACCACTCGATATGAATTATATAATTAGATAGCTCTATAAATATGAAACTTCGGGTTAGTATCCATAGACCACTCGATATGAATTATATAATTAGATAGCTCTATAAATATGAAACTTCGGGTTAGTATCCATAGACCACTCGATATGAATTATATAATTAGATAGCTCTATAAATATGAAACTTCGGGTTAGTATTCATAGACCACTCGATATGAATTATATAATTAGATAGCTCTATAAATATGAAACTTCGGGTTAGTATTCATAGACCACTCGATATGAATTATATAATTAGATAGCTCTATAAATATGAAACTTCGGGTTAGTATCCATAGACCACTCGATATGAATTATATAATTAGATAGCTCTATAAATATGAAACTTCGGGTTAGTATCCATAGTCCACTCAATATAAATTATATAATTAGATAGCTCTATAAATATGAAACTTCGGGTTAGTATCCATAGACAAGTCAATATGAATTAAACTATTAGAGGTCTGTAGATACGAACCTCTGGATTCGTATCTTTAGACCACAAACATTGTAAATCAGCCGCCATGACAGTATCACTTTTCAGTCAACAAGCGAGAGCTGATTTACTCTAGCGTAAACTTCACCACCAGCTTTACCATCACCCTCAACGTCAATAAACATCGCCACAATATTGGGTGCATATAAAAAAAAATTGTCAATAAATAATAAAGAAAACATATATAACATGTATTTTAATTAAAATTCTCCACAACAATGGTTTTTTTACATTATTAAATAAAATCTCTCTGGAAGTTCCCACTGCTGGGACTTGGCGCCTTCTCCCGAAAAAAGAAATTCAACGGTATCCATCTCACTAGACAAGTATGGGTCCGTCGATTATACATTACACAAATAGCCCATTTGATGTTCCCACAGCTGGGACTGGGCACCTCTCACAGGGAAGAACAAGTACCTCCAACACGCCGGCCGAGTTCAGATTGATCGACTTTATATATATAAACTACTCAAATGTTATTCCCACAGCTGGGATTTGAGACTGTACAAGAGTCGAGGTTTCCCACCACGATGCCCAACTGCTACTAGACGATTATATACATACATATATGACAAAGTTATCGTTCCCACTGCTGGGATTTGGGACTTCTCACAAAAAAGAGTCGCGGTTATGAAACGAGTTTTCATGTACAGATTGATTCATTATATATATTCATGACCAGCCCACTTGTTTCCCACAGCTGGGATCGAACCTGCACTTCCCCAAGTAATATATAAAACAAAGACAATAATTAATGAATAAATTAAGTTATGGCATTTAAACTTAAGTAAAGGAAAGTTGACTTAAAGTAACATTGACTAATATAGCAAACGCCGACAAAAGGGTCATTGAACTAATGGTGGTGACGAGCAGGACGTTCAGCGCGATGTACTGGATGTGGCTCGATATCCGTCCGTCGGCTAGTCGGGCGACTGGTTGACGTGACGTCATCGTCATCCCGCCACGCGGCGCGCGGTGCAGTTCATACACACAACGCGACTATTGCAATATCAACTCTATCGCTTAGTACATAAAGATCAAGTTAGCTTGAAGCTGATTGGGTGTACGTATCGGTACTCGTCTATACAACACGCTCATTTAAATGTACTCTATGCTATAGAGCGCACAGTTCAAATTGGATCAAACATATGGAACTGTATTAACCGACTGAGTGCACGCGTCGTTGTAACTCCGTCAGTATAAACGAACATTGCGACCGTTTAATTTAGCCGTGTAATAATTCCCGCGTCGCGCCGCTGTACACTCGTCTACATATAACGCTCATTGAAATTACCTCTTTGCATATACAATAAAGTTCAAATTTGATTAAACAAATGGTACTGTATTAACCGACTGAGTGCGCGCGTCGTTGTAACTCCGTCAGTATATACGAACATTGCGACCGTTTAATTTAGCCGTGTAATAATTCCCGCGTCGCGCCGCTGTACACTCGTCTACATATAACGCTCATTGAAATGACCTCTGTGTATATACAATAAAGTTCAAATTTGATTAAACAAATGGTACTGTATTAACCGACTGAGTGCGCGCGTCGTTGTAACTCCGTCAGTATATACGAACATTGCGACCGTTTAATTTAGCCGTGTAATAATTCCCGCGTCGCGCCGCTGTACACTCGTCTACATATAACGCTCATTGAAATGACCTCTGTGTATATACAATAAAGTTCAAATTTGATTAAACAAATGGTACTGTATTAACCGACTGAGTGCGCGCGTCGTTGTAACTCCGTCAGTATATACGAACATTGCGACCGTTTAATTTAGCCGTGTAATAATTCCCGCGTCGCGCCGCTGTACACTCGTCTACATATAACGCTCATTGAAATGACCTCTGTGTATATACAATAAAGTTCAAATTTGATTAAACAAATGGTACTGTATTAACCGACTGAGTGCGCGCGTCGTTGTAACTCCGTCAGTATATACGAACATTGCGACCGTTTAATTTAGCCGTGTAATAATTCCCGCGTCGCGCCGCTGTACACTCGTCTACATATAACGCTCATTGAAATGACCTCTGTGTATATACAATAAAGTTCAAATTTGATTAAACAAATGGTACTGTATTAACCGACTGAGTGCGCGCGTCGTTGTAACTCCGTCAGTATATACGAACATTGCGACCGTTTAATTTAGCCGTGTAATAATTCCCGCGTCGCGCCGCTGTACACTCGTCTACATATAACGCTCATTGAAATTACCTCTGTGTATATACAATAAAGTTCAAATTTGATTAAACAAATGGTACTGTATTAACCGACTGAGTGCGCGCGTCGTTGTAACTCCGTCAGTATATACGAACATTGCGACCGTTTAATTTAGCCGTGTAATAATTCCCGCGTCGCGCCGCTGTACACTCGTCTACATATAACGCTCATTGAAATGACCTCTGTGTATATACAATAAAGTTCAAATTTGATTAAACAAATGGTACTGTATTAACCGACTGAGTGCGCGCGTCGTTGTAACTCCGTCAGTATATACGAACATTGCGACCGTTTAATTTAGCCGTGTAATAATTCCCGCGTCGCGCCGCTGTACACTCGTCTACATATAACGCTCATTGAAATGACCTCTGTGTATATACAATAAAGTTCAAATTTGATTAAACAAATGGTACTGTATTAACCGACTGAGTGCGCGCGTCGTTGTAACTCCGTCAGTATATACGAACATTGCGACCGTTTAATTTAGCCGTGTAATAATTCCCGCGTCGCGCCGCTGTACACTCGTCTACATATAACGCTCATTGAAATTACCTCTGTGTATATACAATAAAGTTCAAATTTGATTAAACAAATGGTACTGTATTAACCGACTGAGTGCGCGCGTCGTTGTAACTCCGTCAGTATATACGAACATTGCGACCGTTTAATTTAGCCGTGTAATAATTCCCGCGTCGCGCCGCTGTACACTCGTCTACATATAACGCTCATTGAAATGACCTCTGTGTATATACAATAAAGTTCAAATTTGATTAAACAAATGGTACTGTATTAACCGACTGAGTGCGCGCGTCGTTGTAACTCCGTCAGTATATACGAACATTGCGACCGTTTAATTTAGCCGTGTAATAATTCCCGCGTCGCGCCGCTGTACACTCGTCTACATATAACGCTCATTGAAATGACCTCTGTGTATATACAATAAAGTTCAAATTTGATTAAACAAATGGTACTGTATTAACCGACTGAGTGCGCGCGTCGTTGTAACTCCGTCAGTATATACGAACATTGCGACCGTTTAATTTAGCCGTGTAATAATTCCCGCGTCGCGCCGCTGTACACTCGTCTACATATAACGCTCATTGAAATTACCTCTTTGCATATACAATAAAGTTCAAATTTGATTAAACAAATGGCACTGTATTAACCGACTGAGTGCGCGCGTCGTTGTAACTCCGTCAGTATATACGAACATTGCGACCGTTTAATTTAGCCGTGTAATAATTCCCGCGTCGCGCCGCTGTACACTCGTCTACATATAACGCTCATTGAAATTACCTCTTTGCATATACAATAAAGTTCAAATTTGATTAAACAAATGGTACTGTATTAACCGACTGAGTGCGCGCGTCGTTGTAACTCCGTCAGTATATACGAACATTGCGACCGTTTAATTTAGCCGTGTAATAATTCCCGCGTCGCGCCGCTGTACACTCGTCTACATATAACGCTCATTGAAATTACCTCTTTGCATATACAATAAAGTTCAAATTTGATTAAACAAATGGTACTGTATTAACCGACTGAGTGCGCGCGTCGTTGTAACTCCGTCAGTATATACGAACATTGCGACCGTTTAATTTAGCCGTGTAATAATTCCCGCGTCGCGCCGCTGTACACTCGTCTACATATAACGCTCATTGAAATTACCTCTTTGCATATACAATAAAGTTCAAATTTGATTAAACAAATGGTACTGTATTAACCGACTGATTGCACGCGTCGTCGTCGCGTCGCTAGTATATATGAACATTGCGACCGTTTAATTTAGCCGTGTAATAATTCCCGCGTCGCGGCGCTGTACACTCGTCTACATATAACGCTCATTGAAACGACCTCTGTGTATATACAATAAAGTTCAAATTTGATTAAACAAATGGTACTGTATTAACCGACTGATTGCACGCGTCGTCGTCGCGTCGCTAGTATATATGAACATTGCGACCGTTTAATTTAGCCGTATAATAATTCCCGCGAACCCGCGGGATACCACTTACCATCAGACGAACGTCCTGCACGTCAACGATTGATATATAAAAATTTGTTCGCGAAATCATATATATGTCTGACACAAAATATATACACAACATCCAATGCGTTTATGTGGACCGTATGCTTGAGTAAAAGCTGTATAGAGACAGGGATGTGGTCATTTCGGATTTTATACTCGATGGTCCTTCAAGCCGGATTAAGCGCGGAAGTTAAAACACGTAAGTACACGATTCAGATATACGTTAAGAGGTAAAGCGTAAAGCTCTTTCGGACGTTTTGGTTATTTCACTAGCTATTCGAATTTGAACCTTAAGTTAAAGTAAGTTAAGTTACAAATTAACTTAAATTAACTTACATAATAATTTGCATATAATATATAGACTATCTAATGTGAGAGAAGGAGGGAGATAGACTTATCTCTTTCTCGCTCTCTCTGTAAGCGATACGACCGTTCATAGTTAAAATGATTGCATCTCATTGTGTTCGTGGAAATGAGATATTAAGTGTTGTTACACTGGTAGTTTATCTCTCTCTCTCTCTCTCCTTCTCCTTCTCTACCTCTCCCCCACACACGTATGAGCAAATGGTGAGATGGTGGTGGTAAGTTTATAAAAATACAAAATATCCTCCACGCGTTCCGTATCTGTTCGCTTGTGACGATCCATTAGCCGCATTAGCACATCAGCGTCAGTATATTAACACGCGCGCGCACAAGATGGCCGCCGTCAACAAGATGGCGGACGGGAGCGCGGGAGCCTTGCACATCAGCGTGTCGTTGGGGTAGAGGTTCGGCGGCGGCGCCTCCTCGCCGCCTTTGCAGTATTCGCCGCGGGACTGAAATGGTAATACATCGTTTTATACATCAGCTGATAGACGCCCACTGCTGGACATAGGCCTCCCCCAAACATTTCCACATACAGTTAGCAGCTAGGCTGTCGTATGTAGGAGTTTATATGGAAGGATTTAGGCTAATTCGCACCACGCTGGCACAATCCGGTTTGGTGGGAGCCAGAGGCCCGTTTCTTGATTAGTAGGCTGCAGCACGAGCTGGTAAGGTTAGGTTAGGTCCCGTGAGTTATTGTGTGGGAATCCTAACACCCCCCTTTTATTCTTCAATGATACTTAAACGGACAGTAGTAAGTTTTTATAAATTTAAATCTCGTTACCCCAGTAACAATATCCTACTTTTTAAAATTGGAAGACAGTAATATCACACTGTCTTTTGGCAGCGGAAATAGGTTGGCTTTGATATCATAGGCTAGTCGATTATATAAAAATGTTCCCACTGCTGGGCTTTGGGACTTGTCACAAAGAGGAACGCAAGGGTATCAAACATTCAACCCACATTATGTTCTCTGTGCTGGGACTCAGGACTTCCCATAATGAGGAGAGTAGTAGCTATCCACCACGCTGACAAGGAGTAGATTGGTCTATTATATATAAGCCTTCCCACAGCTGGGACTCAAGATCAGCGGGAATCGAACCCGCGTTTAGTTCGGTATTATTATAAATACTAATCTTCTAGGGCAGGACACTGCACTTAAGTTGGTATGATGTCATAGACCAAGGACCAATTTACACTGACCCCAATACTCACAGTGAACTCTTCGGAGCAAAGCTCCCTGCATGGTGGGCAGACGACGCCGCCTCGGTGAAGCCATTCGTGCTGCATTATCCTCACTTGGAGCACCTGCCCCGCGTAATAGCACGTGTAGGTGTAGTTGCCCACCTGTGGGCAAAGATTCACCATTCATCTATGCTAGTATATATCCTCTTTCGGGGTGGTCTAAGGGGTTCGAAGCTAGCACCAGCTTGTCGTGAACCTGGCTGAATAACAGACGAGGCTCTGATCACCCACGAACCTGTACTAGGCCAGCCGTAAGGCCCAATTTCCCACAATGACCACTTGGATGTGGAGATCTTTGACGGAGGCCCATGCCCAGCAGTGGACAACTGTCGGCTGATGATGAACGTACACTGCTGCTTTCACTCACCACAATATGGAGTCTCCCGCTTTGGCATTTATATTTGTAACAACCGGAGCCCCAGTGTTGCCACTCCCTGATCTGCAAAGAGATAGTATATAATTACTACTAATCAATATTCCATCTACAATCTGATAGATGCCCACTGCTGGGCTATAGGTCCTTCAAACCGGATCACAGCAATGTCCGCACAGTACTGTCTGTCGACTGCAATAGGCGCTGCGGCGGTACCTAGACGGTCTCCGGCAACAGAGACACTACCACCAGTGATAGCTGTAGGTCCTTCAAACCGGATCACAGCAATGTCCGCACAGTACTGTCTGTCGGCTGCAATACGCGCTGCGGCGGTACCTAGACGGTCTACGGCAACAGAGACACTACCACCAGTGATAGCTGTAGGTCCTTCAAACCGGATCACAGCAATGTCCGCACAGTACTGTCTGTCGGCTGCAATACGCGCTGCGGCGGTACCTAGACGGTCTCCGGCAACAGAGACACTACCACCAGTGATAGCTGTAGGTCCTTCAAACCGGATCACAGCAATGTCCGCACAGTACTGTCTGTCGACTGCAATAGGCGCTGCGGCGGTACCTAGACGGTCTCCGGCAACAGAGACACTACCACCAGTGATAGCTGTAGGTCCTTCAAACCGGATCACATCAATGTCCGCACAGTACTGTCGACTGCAATAGGCGCTGCGGCGGTATCTAGACGGTCTCCGGCAACAGAGACACTACCACCAGTCTTCACCTGCTGTGCCTTTCGCGCTGTTATTGAGCGAGGACCTGAAGACCTTCACCACGACAGGCATGGTCCTTGACCACCTTGGTCAGCACTCAACTTACCTGGCGACACGACTTCTGCTCCCAAACCCTGTCGCTGTGGTCGAAGCATTTGGAGTGGGTCCCGTAGTTCTCCAACGCGAAGTTCACATCAGTCTCTGTAACGATATAACATCACCATCACCAACATCATCATCATCATCACGACTCGTCATTGGTCTTCAACCCACAACACGAGGGGTTGCTCTATTGATACAATAGAACCAGGTCGACTTTCGCCTGATGGTAACTGGTACTGTCAATAGGATGACGAGCACAATATGGTGTAGTGTATATCATCCTACTACTACTATCACATTGCTGTGGACCCATGAAGCTTACCATCGGGTGAATATTCTCGTCTTGATGGTAAGTAATACGCCAGCTCATCTCAACGTGGAACTATGTTTGGTATACACTGCACTGTATTGCGCTCGTCGCTTTGAGATAGGTTAGTCCTTCAAACCGGATGACAGTAATGTTAGCACATGACACTTTGGCGGCTGCAATAGGCGCTGCGGTGGTACCTAGACGGTCTCCCGCTAGACACACTACCACCATTGATAGTTATAAGTCCTTCAAACCGGATTACAGTAATGTTTGCACAGTACACTTTGGTGGAAGAAATAGGGGCTGCAGTGCTAACTAGACGGTCTCCGGAATTAGAGACAATATCACCATTGATAGCTAAAAGTCCTTCAAACCGGATAACAGTAATCTTTGCACACTACTGCTTGGTCGCTGAGGTGGTACCTAGACGGTCACCCGCAACAGACCTACCACCAAGAAACATATATATTATATAATAAGTAATAAAATCCTCAGCAGTAAACTGCCGCTGGCTGATGATGAAGTAATAAAGCAATAGAATCGAAAGTCAGGAGGGTAGAGAGAGAATAGAAGAATGAAGAAGAGAGAGAGAGATTGGGTGAGGGATAGAAAGAGATGGAGAGACTACTACTGGCAGATGTCTGTTACTGGAGACTGTGTAGGTACCACCGCAGCGCCTATTGCAGCTGACAAATAGTACTGTGCATACATTACTGTAATCCGGTTTGAAAGACGTTGTGCCCATTGAAATTACAGGGGTAAGAAGATCTTATCTCTCAAGGCTACGAGCATAATGTGGTGCAGTGTATCTATACAAACACCACTGTGTTCCGGTTTGAAGGGTGCTGTACACAGGCGTATTAATTACCATCAGAATAAAAAAAAAAATAAAAAAAAAATTAGGTATAGGTCATCTAGATTATACCTCCTTACCTACACTGTGTTTAAAACGTAGGCAATATATAGTCTATTAATATATGACCTATTTAAGACGGTAGTTGAATATGGGCGGTGCTACAATAAGCCACGCCCACAAAATTAGATCGTATTTATTTACTCGGCGTGTTCTCCTCGTACGAACACCTGCTGTCTCTTATGAGGACGCTCTTGTGCTTCCAGGTGAACTCCTGGAGGTACGGGCAGTAGTCAGCCAAGGACACGGAGCCGCCGTAGTGCGCCTCGTCACCGGGCGGCACGTTCGGCAAGATGTCGAAGTGCTGCAAAAGGAAAGAAAGATAGAAAGAAAAGAATGAAAGGAGAAAGAGAGAGAAACTTTTAAACGGCACATAACAATTTAACATATACACAATATGATAAGTAAAAGAGAATGAGTTCACAAAAAGTTCAATTTGTGAGGGAATGAGACGGATATACTCTGGAGGGTGTAAACAGAGAGAGATAGAGAAGAGATAGAGATATACAGAGAGAGAGCGATTGATCGACAATTTACACATTAAAATAATACGACACGGATGAGAAAAGTAATATAATGTACTACAGATTTCAACACTAAAATCAGAGAGAGAGCGAGAACTCCCTTTCTCTCTTCATACATTCAGAGTGAGAGAGATTTAGTATGAGACATGCATAAAGTGCGATAGAGTAGTTGGCGCACTGCGAGCCGTAGCGCGAAGAGGAGACGACGTAAACAACGCTTGTTATCTCATTCTCTCGCAGCGTAAACAAGAGAGAAAAGTATAATAATGTACTGTAGGTCTCTACGATTCTCTATCTCTTTCTCTCTTCATACATTCAGAGTGAGAGATTTAGTATGAGACATGCATAAAGTGCGATGGAGTAGTTGGCGCACTGCGAGCCGCATCGCGAAGAGGTGACGATGTAGACATCGCTTTTTATCTCATTCTCTCGCAGCGTAAACAAGAGAGAAAAGTATAATAATGTACTGTAGGTCTCTACGATTCTCTATCTCTTTCTCTCTTCATACATTCAGAGTGAGAGATTTAGTATGTGACACGCATAAAGTGCGATGGAGTAGTTGGCGCACTGCGAGCCATAGCGCGAAGAGGAGACGACGTAAACAACGCTTGTTATCTCATTCTCTCGCAGCGTAAACGAGAGAGAAAAGTATAATAATGTACTATAGGTCTCTACGATTCTCTATCTCTTTCTCTCTTCATACATTCAGAGTGAGAGATTTAGTATGAGACACGCATAAAGTGCGATGGAGTAGTTGGCGCACTGCGAGCCGCAGCGCGAAGAGGTGACTATGTAGACATCGCTTTTTATCTCATTCTCTCGCAGCGTAAACAAGAGAGAAAAGTATAATAATGTACTGTAGGTCTCTACGATTCTCTATCTCTTTCTCTCTTCATACATTCAGAGTGAGAGATTTAGTATGAGACATGCATAAAGTGCGATGGAGTAGTTGGCGCACTGCAAGCCGCAGCGCGAAGAGGAGACTATGTAGACAACGCTTGTTGTCTCATTCTCTTGCAGCATAAACGATAGAGAAAAGTATAAAAATGTACTATAGATCTCTACGATTCTCTATCTCTTTTTCTCTTCATACTTCCAAAGTAAGAGAGATACAGCAAGGAGAATAGTCAGCATAGCATACGGCGTAGTTGGCGAACTGCGTAAGGAGACGCGCGGTAGGGAGAGGAGATACACAACTCACTCCATCTCGCTCGCACGCAGCGTGAACCCGTATATATAGTTGTCTCTTTCTCTCATTAAATCCAAATCGCACTGTTCGAAAAGAACATACACTACGTTCACACGGAAACAGCTGATCATCGCCGTGCGAGCGACGGCATTACATGGTCATGGAACAGTCGTCTTCAAGTCCTCACCTTTTTTTAAGTGTTAAGTTGGGGGAGAGGGATCTTCGAAAAGATGATACTCCGTCTTCTGGGTGGAAGTAAGTCCACGGACCGGGGGGAAGTTTTTACCCACTGAGACCCCATCAGCGGTCAAGTTCGACGTTCGGAGATGTCACGGGATCTCCGTTGGAGAACACAATCCCTCACCTGGTACGCCCTCGGCAGGATGCTGTCGTGGCGGACGAGGTTGCAGAGGACGACTGCCGTCCTCCTGGGCGAGCACTCCGTCCTCAGAGGGTCGCCCTTCACGCGCTCGCAGAACGGAGCCGGGTTCTTGCGCCTGTTGTAATAAGGTCCGAATTTGAATGGCGGATGGATTATGAACTGTGACGTCACAGTGCTGGTGACAGCTCGGAATGATGGTGTGCTCAGTGATGGCTAGCAAAACGCCTTTAGGAGGCGGGGGTTCGATTCCCATTTAATTTAGATTCGGCTCTATTGATATATATCCACCTGCATTCTATTAGCACGGAAGATTGACTTAGTATCTCAATGATAGAAGACTCTGTCCCAGCAGTGGGAACACAGTGGGCTAATTTTGTATGTATTAAACCGATCTGCACGTGACCGATGTGGTAGATTGCATTACTGCATTGATACTGTCCTTGTGATAGGTCCATAATCCCAGCAGTGGGAACGTCAAGTGGAACAAACTTCTATCTCATAGCGAGAAGACTACAAGTCCCAGCAGTGGGACACACTGTGGGCTATTTATAAATTTATAAACAATCGACCAATCAGCATATGACTATCTTAGTGGACAGCATTTACTATATGATAATGAGAAATCCCGAGTCCCAGCAGTGGGAATATTAATGGCGCCGTCAAGTAATGTATGATGAGTTAAACAACACAGTTTACTTACTCCCAGTCGGTTCCATTCGATACGCTTGTAAAATAAAATATATATATAGAGTGAGAGAAAGAGAAAGAAAGCATTATTTTTTCAACCGACTATGAAAAGAAGTGTAAGAGAAATAGAATATAAAAGAAGATGGTACAGTGGTAAGTAACATCACAGTTATATATTCAAACATTAATAGCAATAAACATTTAGGTCGATAGACAATAAAAAAAAAAAAAATTTGTTGAGGTTGAGTCCAGTCGCTTTCTCTTACATTCTCATTTTTTAAAAGTACTCTCATACCTTTCTTCTTTTGATCACCGCCTTGTACATTTATTTTGTTTATTATAACGTGATATGTATGGATGACGCTGAACCATCGCGGCGATTAACATGTGATCCGGTTTGAAGGACCTATAGCTATCACTGGTGGTAGCGTCTCTGTTGCCGGAGACCGTCTAGGTACCGCCGCAGCGCGTATTGCAGCCGACAGACAGTAATGTACAATCATTACTGTGATCCAGTTTGAAGGGCGCTGTAGCTAGTGTAATTACTGAGGAAACGAGACAGAATCATACGTCTGCAACGCGTAACAGAGGGCGTATCAGGTGAACGACTCGCTCATATCTTAGTTAATTTAAAAAAAAAAATATTTTTTTTTTTAAAACTGATTAGTATACTTACACAAGATCTGAATCGTCCGTAATGTTGCTTGAAAATACAATCAAATATGTTATTTATACACACACACATACACAATTAAGAATGTTATTACAGTGCATGCTTCACTACCACAACCATCAGCCGATAGACGCCCACAGCTGGGACGGGCCTTCCCCAAAGATGCCCACATAGGTCGCTCTAATGCCGTCTTCATCACCGGGGCACTAGAGGTCATCGTTTGTAGAGTTTGATATGGGGTGGGGATTTGGGCCATTCCCCACCACGCTGGCCCAACCCTGGTCGGTGGGATCCAGAGCCTGGTCTATTGATTAGCAGGGTTCACCACGACAACAGCCCCGTACCCACCACCTCCTTTCATTATTTCAACACCCTCTATAAAGACCTAACAAGATGGCGCATTCGCCTACTAATGCTCCATATACAGCGGGATCTTAAAGTTGATTTAATTTTGGAGTCCCAGCAGTGGGATTAAATTTTTTATAAAAACGATCACAATCGCATTCGGAGAGCGCGGTGGATAACCCTTATTCTAATGGTGAGAAATTCCCGAGTCCCAGCAGTGGGAAAGGTTTAAAGTCCACCAGAGCACATGTTGCACTAGTTAGGATGATATACACTGCAACACATTGCACTCCGAAGACATAAATGATATATATATATATCGTTACCCCAATAATTTCTATAGCTACAGCGCCCTTCAAACCAGAGCACAGGAGTGTTCCGCTATTTAGTATGATATACACTGCAACACATTGCACTCCGAAGACATAAATGATATATCTCGTTCCCGCAGTATATTCACTAGCTACAGCGTCCTTCAAACCGGAGCACCGTAATATTTGCCCACTACTGTTTGACAGAATAAATGGGCACTGTGGTGGTACCTACTTAAACGGTCTCTGACAACAGTGTGCGGATGTTATTTATACATTATATATATTGTTACCCCAATAATTTCAGTAGCTACAGCGCCCTTCAAACCGGAATAGATTAGTAATTAGCTTTGCACGCGACCGGCGCACCCGGAAAGCGCATGTTAGGCACCGAAGCGTGTATAAACATCGAATACCTCAACCTTTGCGAGTTCAGCCACTGCTTGCACGACGCCATCGCGAATTTACAGCCCAGACCCTTCCCCCAGTAGAGGGGCGCCGCGTGGGTGTAGTCCGCGCGGTACCATCCGGTGTCCTCCATCATGGCGAACGTGATCCGGCTGAACACGGAGTTCTGCGTGTGCGTGCCGGTCATCGCCTCGTTCTGGAACAGGCATCATCTAGGTACAAGCACGCGTTGCAGTGTGAACATCCTAACCAAGCGCCACTTTGTGACGGGGGCACTTTATTTGTAGTAGAGAGTCTCTTCGTTAAATTTGAAATATAAAAAAAAAAAAAAAAAAAAAAACTGCATTTATACCTCGAAAACTCTCTTCTCCCAGTGAGTGAGTGCTGTACCATCGCCGCCCTGGTCCTCCAGCTCAGCTCCCTCCAGGTCCGGACAGTTGAAATGCCGCCGAACCTGAAGAAGAAAAGAAAAAATTAAAGACAATAAAAAAAAAAAAAAATGAAAACGTCATATCAACTGGGCTTTTTTAATTCTATCTCTACCCTCTCTCGCCCTTGCTCCTACTCCTACTGAAATTCTTCTTAAAGATGGTGAGGGTAGGAGAGTAAAGTTCATACATTTCTATGTTCCGGTTTGAATGGCGATATAGCTAATGAAATCGTCTAGTGAATAATCTCGACAGCAATTTGGTGCAGTGTATACATCCTAACTAGCGCCGCGTTGTTATGGGCTGGTGTATCACTTACCATGAGATGAACATCCCACTAGTATCGATTCGTTGGAAAAAAAATATGATCACTATACCGGTACCTAGTATATTTTGCCCACGGCAGTCCCACAGGTGGACAGCTCTCTAAAATACACACCTCTTTGACCACGCGCGGTGTGACGACCATGTGGAAGTTCCTCTTCATGTAGCCGCCCCTTATCATCCAGTTCTTACGGGTGATGTTCTGGACCACGCGCGAAGACCACTTGTGGATCTGGAGCCTGGAAGTAGACGATGGTGGTGATGGTATACATCAGCTCCGATGTGTTGATTGAACACAGCGATGTTGACCAACCGTCTTGGTCACCGCGGCGACCAAGCGGTAGTGTGCAGATTTCTGTACTGTGAAGGGCGCTGTAGCTAATGACATTGCCGCGGCGATGAGATATAACATTATATCTCAAGACAATTACCGCATGGTGCAGTGTATATCTTACTAACTAGCACCACGTTGTTATGGGCTGGCGTATCACTTACCATAAGGTAAGCGTCTCACTCGTCACGTTGCTTCGTTGAAAGAAAAAAATATGGTGCAGTGTATATCTTACTAACTATCGCCACGTTGTTATGGGCAGGCGTATCACTTACCATAAGGTAAGCGTCTCACTCGTCACGTTGCTTCGTTGAAAGAAAAAATATGTTACAGTGTATATCTTACTAACTAGCACCACGTTGTTATGGGCTGGCGTATCACTTACCATAAGGTAAGCGTCTCACTCGTCACGTTGCTTCGTTGAAAGAAAAAATATGGTGCAGTGTATATCTTACTAACTATCGCCACGTTGTTATGGGCAGGCGTATCACTTACCATAAGGTAAGCGTCTCACTCGTCACGTTGCTTCGTTGAAAGAAAAAAATATGGTGCAGTGTATATCTTTCTAACTATCGCCACGTTGTTATGGGCAGGCGTATCACTTACCATAAGGTAAGCGTCTCACTCGTCACGTTGCTTCGTTGAACAAAAAATATGTTGCAGTGTATATTATCCTAACTAGCGCCACGTTGTTATGGGCTGGCGTATCACTTACCATAAGGTAACCGTTGCAATCGTTACTTTACTTCGTTAAATAAAAAAATGTTGGGCAGTGTATATCATCCTAACTTACGACACGTCGTTATAGATAATCTGGTGAACATCTCCCTCGTTTTGTCGTCGGAATCGAATCCTCGACTTCTAAGCTACTAAGTATGTAACCACTGCGCCATAGATGTAATAAAAACAAAGAATATTTAAGAATACCTGCAGCCACGACATTTAGAAGATACATCTATATAAAGGTAGTAATAAAATTTTATATGAAAGTCTCTCAACCTGTTAACCGGGGAATTCCCCTTTTTTAATTCCCCAACACAACGGGCGCTCTTTCACTACGACGTGTCAGTACGTCACGACCGTAGAACGTACGAAACTATACGTCCCACCCGTTCGCAGCGTACATTTAAAGGACGTATTTATATGTCCCACCCGTCCCGCTCGGTTATCAGGTTAAGATATTTACACTACAGTGATGCGAAATGAAATATGACTCACTCTTCGTCCAATGGCGGATCGCCCGTATCAGGTCGCCTCTCGGTCAGCGGTGCTCCATTGTCGTCACTTAACAATCAGATATTAGTATCAGTGATCCGATTTATCAAGGCATAAAATATTCACTATATCCCCTCATCATCATCATCATCATCAGGGTTTGGAAAACCAGTTCCACCCTCAGCTGTTCTATTTAGTGGTATTTAAAGTCCACTTCTTTATATCGTCAGATCATAATCTTGCGCTGGTGACTGTCTAACACTGAATCTAAAAATGGCGACGACCAAACCATACCTTCCGGTTTGAATGGTGCTAGCGAAATTAATCGGTCATCATCATTAGAAGACAGACGTCCACTGCTGGACTTAGTCCTCCCCTAAAAATCTCCATATCTACCTTCATCAGCGGGTTTACACGGCTTTCTTAATGATAATTTGGTAACAGCTCTCATCCCACTGTTGGGATAGAGTATTCCCACGATGAGACAAGGTCATAGCTATCAAACTGCTGATTGGGTGTCCGTTAAAGCCGTTGTTATTGGAACATGTATCATCACCCTCACCAGTTCGGTAGACATTGTGGTTGGTTACTGCATAACAGCTGATGATTGACTGGACTGTAGTATATTATAACTACCTACACGTGAAATCTGATAAGCAGTAAGCCCGCCTTCACCACCAGCTTCTGCAACTCACCGATAGAATCCGAACAGGGAGACGCTGAAGCCGAGGGCGTGCAGCATTTCATGCTTCACGGTCGACAGTACCGACGGCATGTCCCTGAAGTTGGTTGACAGTTCACCTGGACAGAAGTTGGCGTGCCCAGCCACCGGCCTGCAAGGAATTCATCTCATCTCACTCTCTCTCTCAAACCCACTATCTCTCTCTCTTTCTCTCTAATCAACTCTTCATAATATCACATCCGGTCACAGACTGGTAGTGTCTCCGTTGCCGGAGAAAGTCTTGGTAGTTACCCACGAGAGATACTATTTCCACCGCCAAACAGTACCGTTCAAACATTATTTTGTCCGGTTTGAAGGGCGCTGTAGCTAGTCAAATTACTGTGGTATTAAGTTTTTTTTTATTTGTATTGTACATGGCTGTGATCCGGTTTGAAGGACCAATAGTTATCACTGGTGGTAGTGTCTCTGTTGCCGAAGACCGTCTTGGTAGGAAAACCTTGAAAAGTATTCCGTCTTCTTGAACTGAGGGTTATGTGATCTTTTTTCAATTGACATCATCATCATCATCAGCTGACAGACGTCCACTGCCGGACATACACCTCTCCCAAAAAGTCCCACTCGACCAGGTAAGGATTCAAAGGGTGGGATTTGGGCCAATTCTCACCACGCTGGCCCAAAGCGAGTTCAACTGACATCATCATCATCTGTCGATAACCGTCCACTGCCGGACGTAGGTCTGTCCCAAAAATTCCTATGCGATCAGGTACGGATTTAAAAAGTGGGATTTGGGCCATTTCCTACCACGCTGGCCCAATGGGAATTGGCGGAATTACAATTCCATGATCATAATCAAATGTTCTACCTGTCCAAAGCCGACTCCTGCTGGCAGTGCGACGCGTACGCCACCGTCAGGCCACGCCTGCACCTCTCCGTCTCCACCGCGCTGACATAAAGAACGAAGTCCGTATCCTCAACTCCTTTAGCTTCCTGTTCATCTTCTGCGGGCGCTGAAAATTAAAGAAAGATATGTGACAAAGAATGTTTGGATCAAGAAGATAAAATGGATATAGATGTAGAGGATATAGACAATGATGGTAATAAAGAAAGCAGTTCCGAAGGTTAATGTAGAAATAATGATGATGATGATACAGAAACAAACTGAGTAGGTATCGACAAGAATTATGTTTGCTATAATGAATAAGGCTAGGTAGATAAAGGCTGAAATAATGACAATGATAAAGAAAAAGATTAAATAGATAAAAGCTAAAATAATGATGAGAATGATACAGAAACAGACTAAGTAAGTACAGACGAAAATTACGTTAGTAATAAGGAATAAAGAGGCTAGGTAGATAAAGGCTGAAATAATGACAATGATAAAGAAAAAGATTAAATAGAAAAAGGCTAAAATAATGATGACAATGATACAGAAACAGACTAAGTAAGTACAGACGAAAATTACGTTAGTAATAAGGAATAAAGAGGCTAGGTAGATAAAGGCTGAAATAATGACAATGATAAAGAAAAAGATTAAATAGAAAAAGGCTAAAATAATGATGACAATGATACAGAAACAGACTAAGTAAGTACAGACGAAAATTACGTTAGTAATAAGGAATAAAGAGGCTAGGTAGATAAAGGCTGAAATAATGACAATGATAAAGAAAAAGATTAAATAGAAAAAGGCTAAAATAATGATGACAATGATACAGAAACAGACTAAGTAAGTACAGACGAAAATTACGTTAGTAATAAGGAATAAAGAGGCTAGGTAGATAAAGGCTGAAATAATGACAATGATAAAGAAAAAGATTAAATAGAAAAAGGCTAAAATAATGATGACAATGATACAGAAACAGACTAAGTAAGTACAGACGAAAATTACGTTAGTAATAAGGAATAAAGAGGCTAGGTAGATAAAGGCTGAAATAATGACAATGATAAAGAAAAAGATTAAATAGAAAAAGGCTAAAATAATGATGACAATGATACAGAAACAGACTAAGTAAGTACAGACGAAAATTACGTTAGTAATAAGGAATAAAGAGGCTAGGTAGATAAAGGCTGAAATAATGACAATGATAAAGAAAAAGATTAAATAGAAAAAGGCTAAAATAATGATGACAATGATACAGAAACAGACTAAGTAAGTACAGACGAAAATTACGTTAGTAATAAGGAATAAAGAGGCTAGGTAGATAAAGGCTGAAATAATGACAATGATAAAGAAAAAGATTAAATAGAAAAAGGCTAAAATAATGATGACAATGATACAGAAACAGACTAAGTAAGTACAGACGAAAATTACGTTAGTAATAAGGAATAAAGAGGCTAGGTAGATAAAGGCTGAAATAATGACAATGATAAAGAAAAAGATTAAATAGAAAAAGGCTAAAATAATGATGACAATGATACAGAAACAGACTAAGTAAGTACAGACGAAAATTACGTTAGTAATAAGGAATAAAGAGGCTAGGTAGATAAAGGCTGAAATAATGACAATGATAAAGAAAAAGATTAAATAGAAAAAGGCTAAAATAATGATGACAATGATACAGAAACAGACTAAGTAAGTACAGACGAAAATTACGTTAGTAATAAGGAATAAAGAGGCTAGGTAGATAAAGGCTGAAATAATGACAATGATAAAGAAAAAGGTAAAATATATAAATGCTAAAATAATGATGACAATGATAAAGAAAAAGGTTAGATAGATAAAAGCTGAAATATTGATGTCAATGATAAAGAAAAAGGCTAGGTAGATAAAAGCTGAAATATTGATGTCAATGACAAAGAAAACGGCTAGGTAGATAAAAGCTGAAATATTGATGTCAATGACAAAGAAAACGGCTAGGTAGATAAAAGCTGAAATATTGATGTCAATGACAAAGAAAACGGCTAGGTAGATAAAAGCTGAAATATTGATGTCAATGACAAAGAAAACGGCTAGGTAGATAAAAGCTGAAATATTGATGTCAATGACAAAGAAAACGGCTAGGTAGATAAAAGCTGAAATATTGATGTCAATGACAAAGAAAACGGCTAGGTAGATAAAAGCTGAAATATTGATGTCAATGACAAAGAAAACGGCTAGGTAGATAAAAGCTGAAATATTGATGTCAATGACAAAGAAAACGGCTAGGTAGATAAAAGCTGAAATATTGATGTCAATGACAAAGAAAACGGCTAGGTAGATAAAAGCTGAAATATTGATGTCAATGACAAAGAAAACGGCTAGGTAGATAAAAGCTGAAATATTGATGTCAATGACAAAGAAAACGGCTAGGTAGATAAAAGCTGAAATATTGATGTCAATGACAAAGAAAACGGCTAGGTAGATAAAAGCTGAAATATTGATGTCAATGACAAAGAAAACGGCTAGGTAGATAAAAGCTGAAATATTGATGTCAATGACAAAGAAAACAGCTAGGTAGATAAAAGCTGAAATATTGATGTCAATGACAAAGAAAACGGCTAGGTAGATAAAAGCTGAAATATTGATGTCAATGACAAAGAAAACGGCTAGGTAGATAAAAGCTGAAATATTGATGTCAATGACAAAGAAAACAGCTAGGTAGATAAAAGCTGAAATATTGATGTCAATGACAAAGAAAACGGCTAGGTAGATAAAAGCTGAAATATTGATGTCAATGACAAAGAAAACGGCTAGGTAGATAAAAGCTGAAATATTGATGTCAATGACAAAGAAAACGGCTAGGTAGATAAAAGCTGAAATATTGATGTCAATGACAAAGAAAACGGCTAGGTAGATAAAAGCTGAAATATTGATGTCAATGACAAAGAAAACGGCTAGGTAGATAAAAGCTGAAATATTGATGTCAATGACAAAGAAAACAGCTAGGTAGATAAAAGCTGAAATATTGATGTCAATGACAAAGAAAACGGCTAGGTAGATAAAAGCTGAAATATTGATGTCAATGACAAAGAAAACGGCTAGGTAGATAAAAGCTGAAATATTGATGTCAATGACAAAGAAAACGGCTAGGTAGATAAAAGCTGAAATATTGATGTCAATGACAAAGAAAACAGCTAGGTAGATAAAAGCTGAAATATTGATGTCAATGACAAAGAAAACGGCTAGGTAGATAAAAGCTGAAATATTGATGTCAATGACAAAGAAAACAGCTAGGTAGATAAAAGCTGAAATATTGATGTCAATGACAAAGAAAACGGCTAGGTAGATAAAAGCTGAAATATTGATGTCAATGACAAAGAAAACAGCTAGGTAGATAAAAGCTGAAATATTGATGTCAATGACAAAGAAAACGGCTAGGTAGATAAAAGCTGAAATATTGATGTCAATGACAAAGAAAACGGCTAGGTAGATAAAAGCTGAAATAATGATGAAGGTAAAGAACGAGACTAGGTAATTAAAGCCGGAAATGATAATGATAATCTTGCAGACTGATGATAGAGTTGGAGAAAATACACGTGACTATGAAGAAAGATAAAGATAGGAAAAGAAAAAGATCAGGGCTGAAACAAAAAAAAACATATTCTCATGAATACATGAGAGCCAAACACTGCAGCATCACCATCACCAACTTAATAGTTATAACACGGCGCTAGTTAGGATGATATACACAGCACCACGTTTTGCTCGTGCATTAGATGTTGATTTTTCCCTTGTTAATTTCACTAGTTACAGCGCCCTTCAAACCAGAAGAAAATAATATTCGCACACTGTAGAGACCGTTTAATTAGGTACCACCGCTGCGCCTATTTATTCGCCAAACAGTAGTGTGCAAATATTACTGTGTTCCGGTTTGAAGGGCGCTGTAGCTAGTGTAATTACTTAGGTAATGGGACTCAACATCTCATGTCTCAAGGCGACAGGCGTATCACTTAAAATCAGGTGAACGTCCCGCTCGTTTCAGCGCTTAAATGAATGAAACAATACCATTTATCAGAAGAATTAATCATTTTCACTAGCTACAGCGCCCTTCAAACCGGAAGAAAAAAATGTACGCACAGTGCTGTCAGAGACCGTTTAATTAGGTACCACCGCAACGTCCATTTATTCCGCCAAACAGCAGTGTTTTAATATTACTGTGATCCGGTTTGAAGGGCGCTGTAGTAGTATAATTACTTATGTAACGGGACTCGGCCGCTCACGTCTCAAAGCAGCGAGCGCAATGTGGTGCTGTGTGTATAATCTTAACTAGCGCTAGTGGGAAGGCGTATCACTTATAATTAGTTGAAGGTAGAATCGTAAAAAAAAAAAAAAACCTTCAGAAGAATTATTACCAGTCGCATCTATTCCGTCGTTGATGCCGTTGCCGTTGGCCTCCAACTCCTCGACGACCCTGGTCTCCCGCGGCAGGGACCTGCAGTTGTGACCCGTGCTGTTGCACACGTAGCAGGGCTGGAAGAATGAGGGTAAGTAGAATTTTTTTTTTAATCACTATTGCTGTAAAGGTCTACGACTTCAATAGAGTATCATCATCATCATCGGATAGTTTACTGGACATAGGTCTAAACCCAGTCTTCACTCATGCTGAACTCGTTACCCCAGTAATTACAGCTACGGCGCCCTTCAAACCGGAACAGTTATGTCAGCTCAGTACTGTTTGGCGGCAGGAATAGGCGTTGCAGTGGCACCTATCTAGACGAACTCCGGCTGCGGAGACAGTCTACCACTAGTCCATCTCTGCTCGCATCCAGCTGGTCCCAGGATATTCACCAGATCGAAGGTCCACCCTAGATGGGTCCTTCCTCCAGTACTGGTCCAAAACCTTACTCTATCATCAGTCATACCCTCAACCAGGTCCTAAGAGATCATAAAATGAACCGGCTTTAAGGCTTCAGTGTATATAAAAGGCGGAAGGGAGATATTTGACAACATATTATCTAAGTTTAAATATTTAACTACCCACAAACAAGACATTGAGTCTCATTTACCCCAGTCATTTCATTAACCATAGCGCCCTTCAAACCGGAAGCAAAATAATGTTTAAATAGGTACAACCGCAGCGCCAAACAGTAATGTGCAAATATCACCGT